>VUQK01016031.1:10323-28944 GCA_015106715.1 Bujurquina vittata
GCATGGGTTCTCTCTGGATACTCTGGCTTTCTCTCACAGTCCAAAGACATGCAGTTAGTGAGATTAGGTTCATTGGTGATTCTAAATGCCCCATAACTGCGAATGTGAATGTCTCTCTCTCTGTGTGAGCCCTCTGACAGGCTGATGACCTGTCCAGAGTGTACTCTGCCTTTTGCCCTGTGGCAGCTGGGCTAGGATAGGCTCCTCCACCCCTCACCACCCAGTATCAGTATCTGAGTTGCTGTCTGTTCCTGTCTGAGCTCCAAGTGTAGAAATGCATTTAGACACAAATACGATGACCATGAACTCTTTTTTTTTTAATATATATGGAAAATCTTACCTTAGTTATTTTTCTTGTGTCAGTGTATAATTACAAGACATTAATAAAAACATAGTATTACATGTAATAAAAACATGGTTTTATTACATATAATACTAATGTTACATTACTTATATTCATAGCTACATTTATATTTTTAAGCATATTGCAGATTTGTGAGATGTTTCTACATTATCTTTCTTCCTACATGCCTTCACATTTTAACAGTATTGAACATATATCAAATTACCAATACTGTTAATTTGAAGAGCTGTACAGTCACTGGTCACTTTATAAGGTACACCTTGCTAGTACTGCCTCAACCTGCAGTTTGAGATTGTCTGAGTTTTGGCACGTCATCCTGCTGGAAGTAGCCATCAGAAGATGAGTACACTGTGGTCGTAAAGGGATGGGCATGGTTAGCAAGAATACTCAGGCTGTGGTACTTAAACAGTGCTCATAGTAAAGTGTTAAGCAGCCATTGATACAAGACAGGATGGATTCATGCTTTCATGTTGTTATGCTACATTCTGTCCCTAACATCTGAATGTCTCAGTAGAACCCAAGACTCAACATTTTCCCAATCTTCTGTCGTCCCATTTTGGTGAACCCACGTGAACTGTAGCCTCATCTTCTGTTCTTAGCTGACAGGAGTGGCACCTAGTGTGGCCTTCTGCTGCTGTAGCCCGTCTGCTTCAAGGTTCCAGATGTTAAGCATTCAGAGATGCTCTTCTGCATACCTTGATACTCAGTCATTGTTGCTTTCCTATCAGCTTGAAACAGTCTGGCCAGGTTCTGATGACATCAACAAGACCTTTTCACCCAGAGAACTGTCCATTCTCTGTAAATCCTGGAGGTGACTGTGTGACAGTGTGGGAAAGCTTTAATAAAGCATTTATAGATGATTATAGTGTTAATCTGTTATTTACTGATTACATCCAAAACCGTTTGCTCCAGTCATATGACCTCGATGGCGCCCGGTTATTCGTTAATTTCACCGTCACGTGCCCGGAAGTTGTAAATGAAGCGGCTGGGGGAGTAGTTTTGAAATGGAGACATGTCCAGGTTTGTCCCTTCCAGTTTTTTATTCAGTAAATAAATCCATAACGTCACTTTAAGAAAAAAGCCTTTTAAATGTATGAGAATAAACACTGCAGCAGCCTCCGTAAGCGATGAGGCAGTACGTTAAACAACAAATTCATCAGACATGGGTATGTATAGAGGTGTTAGCCTGAGAAGCTAGCTGATTACATGATTTGTAAACAGTTGTACCGCATAGAGCTACTTTCATAGATCGGAGTGTAATTATAGCATATTATTTAAATCCTGAAATACCCGCGCAAAATTTCCTTACATGCAAATTAAAACAGTTTCCCTCCATCGTTGCGCTCCAGTAGGTCCAGCTTAAACTAGCTGTCTTTTGCAGGGTGACGATAGGCTGGAAAAGCCTCGTTTTGTGAGGAAAAATACACTATTATGGACGACTCGGACCAGGATTTTGAAGATCTCTGCTCGAAGCTGCTAAGACGTGTCCGCAAGAAACCAGGTGAACCCAGACAGGCGAGGAAAGCAGGGAGTCAGACCTCCAGTCAAGCAGGTGAAGAGGATAAGAGGAGGAGAAATAACAAAAAAGCTGTTAACTCTGTGAAAAAGCTGTCTTGGACCCAGCCTGCTCCTGGTTTTGGTGGTGGAGGAGAAAGGTGTTTAGTCACTGGAAGGACTGGGCATGAGTCAGGGGATGCTGGGCCATTAGCTGAGTCTTCAAAGGTAGCAGGGCCAAGTCCTCTAAGAGCAAAAGACAAAGTGGTTCTCAGAATGCAACAGTTCAAGAGAGAGAGTCCACAGAGGATGATTCACAAAAACCACATGCAACCAGTAAACCATGAGAACAGCTGTACACAGCAAAAAAATCAAGGTGAGATTACATGATCCTTTCATTAGTTTTATTTGTACTTTGAAATGTTGTTTTTGGTTCAGTTAAGTTTCAGGTAGTTGACAGTGTTTTGTTTTTGTAGTTAAAAATGTTCAGCTTTAGTTTTTATTAGATTCAGTTTTTCTTTATTATATAACAGGTTGTATTTGTCAGGGGCAAGAATGACCAAGTTCAGAACTGTACAATAGTATAATTCAATGCAATTCAATTTTATTTGTATAGCGCCAAATCACAACAAGTCGCCTTAGGCAGGCAGGATACTGGAACAGACGCCAGCCGGGCTAACACATAGGCATGTAATGACTTTGGTCGCTAATTTAACAAAAAAAACACTGAGTGATTTAAATTTACACTGTTGAGGCTCTGAGGAGCAAAACATGACAACTACACTTTACAGAAGAGCTAGGGAGAATGTTTTTATTTTTATATGGACAAAGCCCAAGGCTCTGAAATGATGGTATAATATTTTAACAATGGACATAAATATAATTTAATAGATGTTATGCTTTTGGCAAAAATTGTAATCACAGTTATTTTGGTGAATATTAACATTTTGATTATTTAAATCAGTTGTTCACAGACTTTGTAAGAATAGACTTTTCCATCTTTTAATTAAGCGGATCTTCAACCCTGCGATGGGAGACTGTAAGCTAGTGTGCTCCTAGTGCAGGAGCCCCTAGATAAATGTCTCAGGAAGAGCATCTGGTGTAAAAGCTTTGCCAAATCAAACATTCAGTTCATCAGTCAAAAATCAAAATACAATAAGAAGGATACAGGTGTAACAGCGTAGCTATAAGGAGTAGAGGTAGTGAAGGTGAGTTTAAATACCTAGTTCAACCATCAAAAGCAACAGACAGTACACAAAAACAGTGAAGAAGAGAGCGAAGGCAGGGTGGAATGGGTGGGTATGAGTGTCGGGTAATTTGTGACAGAAGGATAGCAGCATGAGTGAAAGGGAAGGTTTACAAGATGGTAGTGAGACCTGCTATGATGTATGGTTTGGAGACGGTGGGGCTGACAAAAAGACAGGAGGCTGAGCTGGAGGTGAGAGAATTGAAGATGTCAAGATTTTCATTGAAAGTGAACAGGATTCGAAATGAGTATATGAGATGGACGGCTCAGTTTGAGCAGTTTGGAGACAAAGTTAGAGAGGCAAGGCTGACATTATGTGGACATGTGCAGAGGGAGGGACAAAGGATGTTGAATATGGAGCTGCCAGGCAGGAGGAAAATAGGAAGACCGCAGAGAAGAAAAAAGTTGATTGGTGTGACAGAAGAGGATGCTAGGGATAGGGTGAGCTGGAGGCAGATGATTCACTGTGGTGACCCCCAAAGGGAGCAGCTGAAAGAAGATTTTAAATGAATTTTCATTAATTGTAATTTAAATAACTCAATGTGAATGGACCTAAATTTACCACAGGTTTACAGGGCATAAATTTGGACTTTTATGGAGGGGCAATAGCATGTGCTGAAAGGTGAAACAAGAGAAATACTGAAAAACAGAATGCAACTCAAATAAATGTTTCCACATCTTGATTATATTATTTTAATAATCAGTAGAAGCCAAAATTGTAATTAAAATTAAATTGCATAAGCACTCTGGAAAGAATTAGGAGTGAGGCTACGAGGCAGCATTATGCTGCCTGCGTGTGTCATTATGGGACCTCACATAGGTCACATGGCAACATTATGAAGGCAAAGTACAGCTTATAAACACTGGTCTGAGACATGTCTTTGCCTGAATTTTAAATTGAGTTTGACAGGATGGAAGAAGAAATTTGAGTCAAGAGGGATATTTCAATATAGGCCATATAAAATTTAACTTCATAGACTTTTGAAAAACTACTGTCGGCCTGCCACCGGGGACTTGAGTTCCATCCGTTAAAATTGGAAATGTTATCCATACCTTTTTTTTAAAATCCTGTATTCTGAAGTGCTTCTGTTTTTCTTTTTGCTCTGACACTTTGCACCCCAGCAGTTCAGAATAGCCAGTAAAAATACCAGCACAGCCCTTAATTTAACCTGTATATTTCACGACCTCCCCTCTCTTTTTAGATACTCCAGATTCCTTCAGATCTGCTCTCCCTCCAGACCCTCAAGACAGTGATGAGACTCTGGCTCTGCAGCTGCAGCAGGAGCTGGACAGAGAGGCAGCGCAGGTCCAGATTGTGGACTTAGCGGATGGAGGTCTTTTCTTTTGTCAGATCTGCCACAGAGACTTGACACACATGACACCAGCGGGTCGCACACAGCATCTCAATAGGTCTGTACATTTAGACTGCATTTTAGACGGTACCTTTTATTACTAGTGGACACACAGCTAGGCCTCCTTGATTACGCGCACACATTAACTCTTCCATACATGAATTATGAGGACCTCAATTAAGATTTTTTTCCCTGAGTGGTTTAATTCCTCTTTAGCCATGAAAAAACAGTGCAGTTGAAATTTTGTTTTTGAGCCTATTTTTAATGGAGTTACAATCATGTCCACTCAGCTGGACACCATCCATTTGACTTCTGAACCAGAGAAATATGTATTTAACAAACCAATAGCAGAAAATGCTATGGTATCCCTAGGCTGGTGGGATAGCATAATTCACAACCCTGAATTAGATAAACAGAAGTGCTGAAGTGCCTCTCTGAATAATCAAAATGCCTTCCTTTTTTAAAAAAATGTTTTTTTAAATTTATTTTATGTACGAATAATCTCTGTTTACAGGTGTTTAGATGAAAGTGAAAAGAGTGGTCCAGCTCCTCCTCCTCCTCCACCACCTCCACCTTCTTGTGTTCCTGATTGTCCCATCTGTGGTAAGAAGTTCAAGTCCCACAAGAGCCGCTCAGTCCACTTGAAGCGCTGTTCTTCAGATATGGGTGTCTCCCCAGCTATACTTGTGCAGGCTCTGCAGAGACAGGCTGAGGAAAACCAGAGTGCTGCTACTGCTAACGTACTGTGAGTCAGCCTCAGACAAGCTACAAGGAAGACTTGTGATGATAACTTTGTTGCATGGCTTATGAGAACTATAACTGTAAATGACAGCTCACTGTAGCCATTGTCTTCTTTAGCATTCAGGCTGTCGGCACCAAAAGGAAAGGCCCGTCCAAGCCGGGCCTCCCAGCAAGGAAGAAGCCCAGGAAGAAGCCTGAGCCCCTGGATGAAGAGACCATGGTGGCTCTGGCTCTGTCCTCCTCCCTGCTGGAACAGGAGAAAGAGGCAGAGAGGCAGTCTCAAACAGAGACTGCTGCTTTTCAGACATCAGTGACTCAAGAGCTGAAGTGGAGGCCAGACGCAGGTACCGAAGCATCACTCGTATCATCGGTGTTTGTCAAAAAGCTTTCTTATGAAAGAGCAGGACAGAGCTGTTTTTTTTAATTAAAGTTCATAGCAGCAAATAATTACATAATGCATTTCAGGATACTTTACATAGTAAACTCAAGACCTTGGGGTATTATAGACAAAAACGTAATTACCCTTTTGGCAAGCTCTTGGTGGGGAGAGGCTAGGTGAGGGGAGAGCAAAGGGATAAAACAAGAGTACCAAGCAACGTTAGCCAGTACAGTACATCAACATGTTTGTAAAAAATGTTCCAATTCCAATTGTCTCCTCCTCATCTCAAGAATTTCTTGTTCCAGCCATATCCAGCTTGTCATGTGGTTTTCAGCTTATGTTACCACACCTCAGAAATCTGTAGCTGCAGACACAGAGATGCCGACAGAAAGCAAGGTCCCTATCAAGGAGAGAAGATACATTTAAAATAACTAAATTCCCAACTTATGAAGTCAGAAACCTAAGTGTGTTTTATTAATTTAACTTCTGAGCTTTAGTTTAATATTTAATGATCAGCATTCCGGAACTGCAGAGCGCCTAAATCCTTTGGTTCTCCTGGTGCAGGTAAAGGACATAGAAAGGGGAAAAAAGGAGCCATCGCTCGCCCTCCTCCATTACTCCTCATTCAGGGTGCTGAGGGAGCACTGAGGAGGTTGCAGGAACGCGTTTCTGCTCTTCTCCTACGCAACCCGCCCAACTTTCCCCCCACCCCGCCCCACAGCCCCAGCACTGTGCCTGGCTGGTGTGGTGCTGCCCCCCTCTGGGAGAAAAGCCGGCTGCTTGAAGGAGATTCGGCCTGTCAGTCTGATTTCTACGTTCCAGAGCTCAGGGAATTCTTCACACCCTGCGAATCAGCACTGGTGAGAGGGACCAAAGACATGTTTACATATTTTATTGTATTATTTATGTGAGGTTTGAACTGAGAGGAAGGTTTAATTAATCAGACTGCATGGAAGGTTCTCTTTGTTTGCTTGTTTTAATCAGATGTATCTTTAAACAAAGAAACAGAGAAAACTGCTAAGAGAAAAATGTTGTTCGGAATCAGTAACAGCTGCCAGTGGAACAATTCTTTTTTCATTTTTCCAAAGAAAACAAGAGACGTCTACCTAGTTAAATAAATATATCCTGTATGTTTTCTTTTCTGCTGAAATTACTTACTTATAAGTCACGATGAGCTTGAATTGCAGTTGGTTTCCCACATTTTTATTTAAGCCCCTCACACAGTTCTCTTCACCAACATGAAAATAGAAATGGACTTATGTAGCACTTGTCTGGCTTTACTGACCAAGCCACATGTACCCATAAGTTCATAAAGTGCTTTATTCGGACACTTTATCTAGCACCTATCCATGACCTGTGTAGAATCACCAATTAACCTAACATGCACATCTTGGAGGAAGCTGGATGCAGGAAACCCATGCAGGCACACAGAGAACATGCAAACTCAGAAAGGCTCCAGCTGGGCAGGAGATTGAAACCTTCTTCCTGTGAGGTGGCAGTGCTAAACGCTGCAACACCGTGCCACCCAACAGTGACAGTAGAGACATAAACCTTTCACAAGCAAACTCGGTATCAAAAAAAGAAAGGAAGTTCTAGTAGATTTTTATTAGATTTGTTTAAGCCAAACTTCACACCGAGCAGAGTGTGATCTGCATGTGTTACAATATCTGACCAAAGACTGATCAGCGTTTGTGCTGTTCTCCTCCACTTCTAGACTAATGCAGCACCAGTAGGCTCCAGCGATAAGCCTGAGTCTTCTGTCCAACCTGTGGGTGAAGGAACTCCCATCTCTGCATCCAGGACCTCTATCCTACCATCCGCTGCCAAGACGGCTCCCTGCTCTCCAGCTCCCTCCACGTCCGGCACAGGGCAGCTCTCAGTAAGCAGCCAGGCTCTGCGAGACCTCATGGACCTGGCTGAAGACGGCATGACACTCACACAGTACGGATACACAGCTAAAGGTAAATCCATCCATCCATCCATCCATCCATCCATCCATCCATCCATCCATCCATCCATCCATCCACTTCCACTTATCCTGTTAAGTAATGCTAATGTAATACAAAACTTGATATACATATTTATGAAAATAAATCTTGCTGTTTTATGGACCTCTGTTAACCTGCACAGAGAGGCAAAAAAACAGAGTGTTTCTTCAATTTTATTTAGTGAATTTTCAATGCCTCGATATAAAATTATTGCTCTTTTTGTTGTGACTTTGCTGTCCATGGTGTGATTTTTCTCCAAATACTTCCAAAGGTAGTGAGGCTTCAGTAAGTTTTAAGCAGAAATCTGATTGGCAAATAATGTGTTTACTGATGCTACTACTACTACTATTACTAGGGATTAATTGATTGGTTTATATTTCATACTATATAAAATATTGATGTTATGAGTTTTGATTTTCAAAATAAAAAAAGATTAAAAATATGAGATAGCTTTTTTTTAATTATTGGAAGCATTTTCTGAGCTGTTCTTGGTTCCTGTAAATTATAATTGATGTAATTTTTCTGCTGGCAGGCTTAAAATATGTGTGAACACATCACATACACACCTTTGCACACTTTTTTTTTTGTATTTCTGTTGAACAAAAACAGTGGTTCTTGATTATAAAAACAGTATTCAAAATGATATGCTGCTAAACTATTTATTGCCATTTTTGCAGACAATGGCAATGAGAGCGGCTTCATCCAGGAGGAATCAGAGGAGCAGGGTGACCTCTGTGCCAGCGGCTTCCTGCCAGAAAGTGCCCACACGCATGCAGAGGAAAGCCACGGCCAAGCGATGACAATGGCTGATCAATCAAGAGGCAGCCAGCAATCAGTAAGACGTTTCTTAACATTTCCCCCCAGTTGTTTTCTCTCCATTTTATCCAAGCAAATCCTTTAGGTACCATTTCTGTAGGATCGCTTTTTTTTCTTGCAGTAAGGGCCATATGTGTTTGGAAAACGCACGCACGCACGCACACACACACACACACACACACACACACACACACACACACACACAACTGTGTGGGCTCTTTTAGATGTTTTCTGGCAGAGTCTAATCTGGCCTTCTTGTTCTTGAGTACAACCAGTGGTTTGTTGTAAACCATCTGTATTTCCATTCATGAGGAAGTCTTTTGATTGCAGACCTTGACAATGATACATCTACCTCCTTGAAGATGCTCGTAACGTGGCTGAATTTTCTGAATTTGTATATCTTAACCAAAGAAAGAATTTGCTTTAGTGGTGTTCTGTGGTCTTTCAGACCTTTTGGTGTTGCTGAGTTGTGAGCCATTGCATTCCTTCTTTTTAACCATAACCACAGACTGTAGATTTGGCCACTTCTAAAGACTTAACTGTCTCACTGATTGTTTTAAATACAAGTTCAACATGTTGAATCACATCCAGATATTTTATTTGCTTTTTTTGTCATGAAAGATTGAGAGAGCAGGCCTCACCTGGCTGTCAGACTGCCTGTGAGTCCAATTAATTTTGAGCCTCTGAAAATGTATTGTATATAAAAATGGCTGCAATTCCTAAACAGTCGCTGTAATACTTTTGTTAAACCCCTTGCCACGGGGTGGGTGTGGCTCAGGAGGTCTGCATGCCAAAGTATCCTTGGGAAAGATATTGAACCCAGAGTTGCTCCCTATGTGTTCATCGGCGTATGAATGTGCATGAATTTATAGACAGAAAGCACTTAGATGTTTTATTTTTTTTAAAAGTGCCTCTAAGAATCCGTGCATGAATGGGTGAATGCAAACGTGTTGCTCAACTAGAGCAGAGAAGCACATTTTCTCATGTCTGATGCAGTGTCTGATACTATGGTTTAGCTTATGTGTCCATTATAGTTGACTGAATCTGGATTTTTGGGGCAGATGATTAATTGATCATCAGATACTGTGACCACCTCTATAAAAGCTGAGGTTTTGGTACTTTGGTGGTCTGGAGCATTCAGGTGTGTAGGTAATGCAATACCACAATATTCTCAGGAGTGGGAACTGGATGTCCCAGCAAATGCACCCCAAGCACCCCATCCAATGCTCAAAGAAACTGCGGAAACATCAAGAGCTACATCTCAGCTCTACAGACCTCAGTTAGTATGTTTAATGTTAAAATTTATGACAGTACAAAAAAGACTGAACAAGTATGACTTATTTGGAAGAGCTGCCACAAGAAAACCTCTTCTCTATAAAAAAAACATGGCAGCACAGGTTAGGTTTGCAAGTATACGACCAAACAAACCACAAGACTTCTGGAACAATGTTCTTTGGACCCACCGGACCAAAGTGAAAATATTTGGCCATTACATACAGCTCCACAATTGTTGAAAACCAAACCTAGCATATCAGCACAAACCTCATATGAGCTGATATGAGCCGTCATGTTTGTTTGTGCTGGTGGAGGCGTGATAATTGCGGTTTGTTTTGTAGCCACAGGACCGGGGCAGCTTGCAGTCATTGAGTTGACCATGAACTCCTCCGTATACCAAATAGCAAATCTACGACAGAGTGGCTGAAAAAGATAAGAGTCAAGTTGTTTCAATAGCCCCAAAGTTCAAACCTTGACCTGATTGAAATACTGTGGTGGGACCTTAAGAACAAATGCACACAAACCTGAGTGAACTGCAGCAATATTGTAAAGAAGAGTGGGACCAAGTTACTCCACAATGACGAGACAGATAAAGTCAAGTTATTGCTGCTGAAAATGATTCTTCAAGATGCTGAATCATGGGGCGTACAAGTTTTTTTTTTTTTCCACACGGCTGCAGAGAGTCCTATGAAAAAGTTTTTTTCACAGGACTGTATACATACAGTGTAGTTCATTTTACTGAAAAAGGGAAATGATGATGTCATAATTTCTAAACTTTGCAGCAATGCACAGCTTGACTCAGCAACTCTGTCTGCCCAGATGTGATGCATAATCGTCTGCATGCTAAAGCCAGTGACGAGAGTATTGCAGTCATTGTTTTAAAATTACCTCAATTTATTGTTTTATTAAAGTACTAAATATAAAAAAAATCTGTTCATATCATACATTAAATATATGTCTGTCATACGCCAGTATTGAACTGTAATTCTCCAGTTTACTGACCTCTGTGTGTTGTGATGTTCCCCCCTGTAGGTGGCGCTCTCCAAACTGGCGTCAGACCTGAGCAGCATGGTCAACAACCCTCAGCTCAGTGATGTCCAGCTCCAGGTGGACAGTGGAGAGGTCTTCTTTGCACATTCCTTCATGGTGTACACTCGCTGCCCTCTGCTGGCAGAAATGGTAAATCAGTTATTGCCGCTTGTTGCAAAGCAAAACCGTGCGGCTGTGACACCAGGGACACTTTATCTTGTAGCTTGTTTTATTCTTGTGTGTTGCAAGTATGAAATATAATTTAAATAATGCAAATATTGAAGTAATTAGTGAAGTAGTAATAATAATAATAATAATAATAGTATGACTGAAAGATAATTAAAGGAATACACAGATTCATAGAGGAGTGTGCAATGCTGGAAACCAACCAGTCACATCTAATTAAGCTGGAGAGGTTTTCTACTGTATTTCAGTTCAGTTGAAAAGTCGTGAAGATGAAAAAATGATTTTTGCTCGGTGTAATGTGGGTAGTTTATCTCCTTATGAGGTAAATTCAGCTCCACATTTAAACATCTTTGTGAAATCAGCACTTTTACTCCCTGTGCTTTTACATCCATATTTTTTTGGTTTATTTGCTCTTTTGCTCCTGTCACAGGTGCATGAAAGTGGTTTTGGGGTGCAGGAGGAAGGTGTGCCTTCTGCTCAGAGGGTGTTGATCAGTGATGTCTCGGCCCAGGCAGTCTTCACTCTGCTGCAGTATCTCTACACAGCCCACTGCTCCGTCCCCGCATTACTGCAGCCTCATGTGCTGGAGCTGGCAGAAAGGTACCAGGAGAGACTGAAGAGCTGGGACAGGCTCCATCCCCCCCGCGACCCTGAACAGGAGAAGCGGAAGAGGATGGATTGATAGTTTACTTTATTAAACAAAACCAGTTCTCATAATTCTTATAATTAATTAGAACCAGCTTACTTAAGATATTTTTAAACATAAATGTGGACCGTATGAGGAGAAAGAATGTTTTCTCACTGCTAGAAACAATCTGTTTAGTTTAGGTGAGTGTTCTGCTTTGGCCATTGCTCACAATGGCACATATATAAATCCCTTAGACATTATACTGGCAAGCTTGCAGGTTAAAGACTGTTTAAATGTCCAATGTGACTGAGTCAAACATTTGAGTTTTCTTATACAGCTGCATTGTTCAAGGCCTGCAGTGCGTGTGTGAAAAGAACTTGTGATTCTCTGTATTTTGTCATAATCACATTGAAGAATGCCCAGTTAGTTTTTTTGGACTCAGAGCTTTAAAGTTACCATTTTCTAAATAAAACATTGCAAAATAATTGTTTTACTATCTTTGGTATTTTCTGACCTTTACTGAGGAACTCGTAAAAATCGCAGGTTTTTGTGACCGCTCCTTTCGTTTCTCTTTTGTGTTTCAGGTTTGACCTGCAGGAGCTACAACAGAGTTGTCAGCTCCAGCAAGAGTCAGCAGCTCTGGGAGGTGAAGGCATCTACATAAACCGGGAGGAGAATATCAGCGACCAAACAGACCAGGCCTTCGTGGAGCTCCTCCGCTCCATGTGGAACGAAGATGATGTAGATGATGACGACGGGGCAGATTCACACAGAGGAAGAAATGAAGGGTCAGAAGAGGATCATCAAGCTGATGAGGTCACATCAGGCGATAGAGAGATTCGTGAGGAGCAAGTGAATGAGGAAGAGCTGGAGGAGATCTATGAGTTTGCGTCGACGCAGAGAAAGAGGGAGAGGGAGAAGGACTCGGAGGAGGAGGCAGACGCGGTAGATGAGGAGGAAGATCGAGAAGCAGTGTTCACAACACTGACAGAAACGAAAAGATGCTTAAGTGACAAAAAAATGCAACCTTACTTTGAGCATGAGCCCGACCCCGACCCCAGCCTGGATCGCAGCTACAGCCGTCTCTTTTCAGACTCATGGGGGGTGTACGAGGAAGCAGAGCCTTCCTCCTCTACCTCTGGCCCACCAAAGATGTACCCTTCTCAGCAGTCCTCTCATAAACCATCATATGAACGTTTGGGGAGAGCTTTGCTTCAGTCCTCAGCAAGTGTAGTCAGTGACCCTTCCATCAGCCCTCCACCTGGTACATCCAACCTGCCGGTCCCAGGTCTGTCCCCTGGTCAGGTAGGTGGCAGTGGAGACAGTGGAGAAGTTGCTGTTGAACTGGAAATGCCTAAGGAAGATCTAGCTTTGAAGCAAGAAAACCAAGGTCCTCACAGTATTTGTGCCCCTCATTCTCCTGAGTCTCCTCAGAAAAAAGAGGAACCTGAGCTCATAGTTTTGTCAGATTCCAGCGAGGAGATTGAGGCAGATGTTGCTATTCTAAGTTCCTGCACCCCTTTACCACATTCGCCCACCTTTACAGAGATCAAGTCCAGTCACAACCCAATACCTAATGAACCAGCTCTGAAGGAAAAAGAGGCCAGTAGTATGGATCTAAGTGCTGGTGATCCACTAGACTGTTCCCCAGAGGTTTCCTGGCTGATCCCGTCCACACCCGTTCGACCTGGCAGCAGCACCAGGAGCAGCTCCACTCAGACCAGAAGTAGCATGCGCAGGACACAGCTGTTCTGTAGAGGTGAAACGTCCCCACCGTCACCCTCAGTTTTTTCTTCTCTCGCTTTCAAGAGCACTCTTCACCCCTCCAACAGTCAGATCAAAGATTCTGCCCACACTGAACAAAGAAAGGGCAGTATCTCCAGGTTGAAGATGGACAGGAGCTTTGGTTTTTCTCCAAAAAGAGACAATAGTGATCATTCAAGTAAGGATGGAGAAGGGTTTAAAGTTCCCCCATCTCAACCTAAATTGTCAAATCTCTCAAGCTCAATTCAACTCGATTCCCTCCACGCTTCTTCAAAGCACGACACCCCCCTCAAACTGCACCCCCAACCTTATAGCAGCACTCCCTTACAAACGGAGCTCCACCAGCCCTGTGTGCTTCTCGCTTCTTCCCTGCTTCACACTGACCCCAGTAAGCAGAAGCCAACAAGTCAGAGAAGGGAGAGGGCAGCATTAGATAGCCCAGAGAAGCCAGAGCTTGGGAGCTTTCATCTCTCCCCTTTTTCTGACCCTTCAGGCCCACGCTCTTTTTCTTCTCATAGTCTTCAAAGTTCACAGAGACACAGCATGTCCTCTAATCAAAGTCAGTGTTCTCTCGAGTCCAGCGTTTGTAAAAAGAGAGTAAGAAATGAGAAAGAAGGAAAAGAGCCAGATTGTAATGATAAAGAACTGTTCAATGAAGGACCGTCAGAAGAAGCAAAAGGAGGCTCCAGAGAGGCAGATGTTGAAGAATCTAGTTTTCAGCAGAGTTTCATGGCCATGGATGAGCCTCCCATAGCGTTCAATGACTCCTGGGGTCTCGATGCCTGTGCAGACGCCAATCCAGGCTGCTTCAGTCTGAGACTGGAGGACAGTGAACAACGAGAGACAACCCAGTCGTCAACCAGTCAACCTGAATCATCCAGACAGAGTGTCCAGTCTTTGAACAGCCGTGGTGGTGCGACTCCCCCTTCCCCACCTAAATGCCACAGTCTTCAGGCACATGCAAGTCCCTCCATCACTGCGCCACTACCTAAACCCAAATTGCTGAACACACCAGAGATTGACAACGGCCTCCTGGACTCCAAAATATGGGACAGCTGGGATGAAGAAGAGGAGGAACATCTTCCTCTCTCTCAGAGGGTGAAGCCCTCAAATCAGCTTAAGACGCCGGGTAAGTAGTTCTGTTGTGTAATTTTCTAGCATCACTCTAAAGTTTTCTTAAACTGTATATTACTAAATCATAAAAAAACATCCCAATAAACAAACATTTCTTCAAGAATGGTTACGATCTCCTTATTTTCAGGATCAAAGAGTAGAACTGTGTTATGCAGATGTTTTTTCCTCCACTTTTTTAAAAGAAAGTTGCTTCAAAATCTAATCAGATGTTTGACAGCCTGTGGTGGAAGTACGACGTTATTGTCTTACTGTGTTTTAGTGTGTTCACTGGGCTGCATCGCAGCAAATAGGAAGTACACAGATGCCGGGGTGTAGTTCAGTGATACACACGGTGTACCTTTATGGTTGGGACAAAAGGCCTGCACTGGACTATACCACAAGGTCTAAAACCCAACTGACAATCCTCTAATGACAAATAATTTGGTGACAGTGGGGGAAAATACCCTTTTTTAACTGGGAAAAAAATGTTAATGCTTTAAATTTCTTTAATTTCTTTGAAGTTTTTTCTGTTAAATAAAAAAATTTGATTTTTGACGAGAAAAAACCAAAACCCAATTAGATGTTTCATTCTTGAAGCCCATTACGCTCTGTTACATGTTACAGGTATACTGTGTGGTTTTAATTTCTGTTTAAGAAATATTTAGCACTGCATGCATTTGCCCTTTATGTATATTAACTTCTGGCGCAGAAATTAAACATACCTAAACTGTGTCTTCTTTCCTGTGTCTTTTCAGTTTTGCCCCACAATAAAAGGCAGCACACGTTGGTACCCATCACTCCCATGCCCCACTACTCTGACATGGACACGCCTGAGCTTAAGGGCAAGCTCAACAGGTCAGCTGGTTCACTCTCATCCTCTCGTTTAAGGTTAAACAAAGGCCGGCTTTTTTCTCTCTCTCGCTCTAATCACGGCGATTAAGTGAGGAATCTATCCGATTGCCTCCCTTGGTGTCACTGTCAGTGCTGTCTGTCTGGCTCTGCTCACTGTCAGGCTGTTTTCCTCTTGTCCATCTGTTAGTCCGTCTGCGCCTCACAAATGCCTTTAACTTTCACCTCTGTGCAGGTTTGGCGTTCGGCCTCTACCGAAGCGCCAGATGATCCTAAAGCTGAAGGAGATCCACCAGTACACACACCAGCTGGTCAGCTCAGACTCTGAGGATGAGGCCCCATTCACAGGAGGCACAGCTCAGATGAAGGCCCCTGCCAGCAGGCCCGTATCCTGCGCCCAGACTGTGAGGTTTAAAGAACCCAGAGCACCTTCTGATGTGTCCCCTGTGAAGCACCACAGAGATGAGGAGGCAGAGCCGCTGTCTAACTCGCAGGACTCCAACACCTCCTCAACTGCTGCCAGTGAAGAATCTGAAAGGTACTCTGTGGTGTGTGGATCGTCTTAGATGTTACATAACAGCACACTTGATTATAGACTCAGTCAGTGCTGTGTGCAGTGACTGAGTCTGTTCTCCAGAAGACACGTTTCTGATGGGCTTGGAGTTGCCTGCCTGTATGCATATGTGTTAAGACGTAGCCAGTAACAAATCAAAGGGCATTAAAAGTTCTTTCACACCAAGTCGGTTCTTGGCAGTCATATGCATTCAGAAGTCAATGTTTTACTTTAAAGTTGTGAGGGCCACCAAAAATAGATGCAGTGCATAAGGATTGTGAAGAGAAGGAAAGAAGTGGGCGTTGGACACCGGTACGCTCCTTCACGCCAGGTACAATAGCAGCAGCTTGTCTTTAGCAGCTGAGATGAGACCTGCTCTGGTTATTGTGGGTAACTTGCTGTGTTGTTGCCTCAAAATTACACCAAAGGGCACGTTTCTGTACATCACCAGCCACAACTGCACAGAGGGTGTTTACATTTTTACATCTTTAATAATTGAACCCTTTGAGCTCTACGCTATTGAAATTTATTTTCCATACCTGAACAACAACAAAAAAAGAAAATCCTTGAATTTAGTCAGTAAAAAGTGTACAACTGTAAAGTTGAGATGAACAACCTTTGGCTTTATGGGTGAGACTTGGGAGACATTTGAAATGCAAGAAATGTCCTTTTGCCTCGTACCAGTGTGATTTAAAAGACAATCGTCGGCATGGGCACCTTTTCAGAATTGTATTAACGAGTCGAGACAGTGACGTTATATTGAACCTGTTTTCAACGCTTCCAAATTCGATGCAGCAGAAATGAACCACAACTGAACCTACATCCATTTTAGTAGTAGTAGTAGTAGTTATTGTAGTACTGGCTGGCTTTAGTTTTGAAAAATGGCACCAGGTGCATTTTTATAACAAATATGGCCTTGATCCAGGATGGGGCACTCCTGAGAGAAAAAGATCTAAAGGTAATAGTGAAATATGTAATATAAACTTTATCAGCAAATGTACTGATAGTTCTCTTCTCAGTGACACCAGTTTAAATAATTTTTATCTGCTCGCCTCTGTTTTATCTTATTTTTGAGTTTTTGTCTGTTGGTCAGAAAAGAGAAAAAAAATCATTTATAAATTACTATGAAGCATTCATTCATACTCAAGAAACAGTCTGTATCATGAGCAGAGGCCAGTGATGGAAACAGAATTTAAGGTTAGCAAGCTAACGTTAGGCTAAACAGCTTTTCACATTGCCGCGTTAACTTGTGCTGCTCATTGAACCTGCTTCAAGGCTGATTTTGTACCCAATAACAGATCAGTGTATAAAAGCACCACCTACTCACCCAATGAGTTCTTTTGGAAAATGGGATTACTTTTGGCAGAAGATGCTGTGACACTTGGTGTTGGATTAGGAGGGCAAGAGTATTCAGAGATCTTTGGCTTGCTTTAACAGTGTTAAGAGCAGTTTAAGATTGCATTGCTCCAATAATGAGGAAAATGCACTCCACACCGTACATTAATTGAGTTTCTGGATCTAGGGTTTTTTTTTCTTTTCCCAACATCAGGATGTCTCCAACTGTCCCAATTTTGTTCTATCTCCATCCAAAAATGTCGTCAGCCTGTATTACAGGCTAAACCTGTTCATGTTTTGTGATTGATCATCTGATGAAGTACATTGATATTATTAGTGTGTAAAATAAACTGCTTTCTTCTGATCAGGTCCAATCCAGAATTATGCGTCTTGTCTGATGGCGACTCCGACAGTGATGGCGGCATCTCAGCATCTCAAGCAGCATCACGACTCCAGGATCGACTCCAGGCCGTGCGTTCCTTCATGTTGTCCGACTCGAGGCTGTACAGTCAGATCCTCCAGTACAAGCCTCTTGTTCTGTCTCAGCTTCAGGAGCAACTCAAGGCAGCTGGGATACGCCTAGGTGCCGCCAAGCTAGCAGACTACCTGGACTCTCAGTGCATCACTTTCACCACAGCCAAGCCTGGCCACTCTGCACCGAGCCGGAGACGGGTCAAAAGGACAGGCAAGGGGGGCCAAAGCAGGTGAAAGGGGAGCAGGCCAGGAAAAGGCATTACAGTCACATTTTAAACTGTCTGCAAGAGTGATTTTTATGCACAAACTGAAAAGTGGCAGATTTTATTTCAACACTTGGAACTTTTGTCTGAAAACTGAAGAGGCCACGAGAAAATCTAAATTACAAAGAGTTATAGACTTTAATTCCATGCAACCAAAATCCTCAGTAAAAATGAGTTTAAAACTATGTAAATATTAACATGGCTTCTTCAGAACTGGTTGTATTTTAAATGTGTTTTTTTTTCTAAATGTTGAATTTATTAAGAAAATAAATCAGATGAATGATGGCTGTGGCATGGGGTTTACAATCAGCTGCTTAAGCGCCTTTCAGACATGCACTCTTCCTGTTACATCTGACAATGTCCAAATGAACATCCGGGACACACTGTCCATAAAAGTCATGATGGCAATCTTAAAACAGAGTAGCACTTACAAATCTGCTCAGAAGAGAAGATCCTGAACGTCTCTCAGCAGCAGCAGCAGCGTCGCACACACTCTGCTCTTCGTGCTCACCCTCGTCACTAACATTTAAAAGCTGCAGTTCACTAGAGCTGATACTGATCATGCGCACCCCCCAACTACAGATTTTTGCAAGTTTGGCAACAATTATGCAAGTACTGTCTCTCTTTCCATAGCTGTTACGTGTGTCACTTTAAGATTAAGCCAGTAATGTTATGTCTGAAAAGGGCTTTTGATTTAGAAGTTAGTACAGTGAAGCCACTTGATGTATAAAATTTGTCAGCCCAGTGAAACAGAAGTTAATTTTCAGCCTGT
>VUQK01016032.1:0-13806 GCA_015106715.1 Bujurquina vittata
TGTGTGTGTGTGTGTGTGTGTGTGTGTGTGTGTGTGTGTGTGTGTGTGAGATGAGAGGCTGATCAATGCAGACACTGATCAGAGCCTTAAAAACCACAACGCTGATTGCTGATTGTTTGATTTTTTTTCTCTCAGTCTTGAGGTTACACAGAGTGGAGCTGATCCCAGCTCTGTTTAAACTGAAGGCTTTCGACTGTGTCTCAATCATAGTTGCAAAAGCAAAGGTCTTCAAGGGGGGTCGGAGTCTTTGATATAAAAACTCTCATGCCTGACTCGCTGTTGAAGGCGGTAAAAACATCTGTAGCATCCGGTGAGAGATTATTATTTTTATTATTATTCAGCTTCAGAGTTATTGGCTTGCCTATTGTGCTGTTACAAATGGACAGTTCCTGGAATCGCTCTATTACGAACGAATTGGAAACACACTCTGTGACCGCAGGTCCAGTGACCGGCCTGATTTCTCTGGAGGCTGTTTTGTGGTTCCGTCCTGGCGCTGTCACAATTAAATAAAGCAGCATAATGAAGTAAATCTCATTTAGCTGTGCGAGTCCACCAAGACAATCAGCAGTTGTCGCAGATCTGCGCTACAGATATCGATTGTCTGTCCAACACTGTAGGAATAACAGATGGGAGCTCTGGTTAAGATGAGGCTTTCCTTAAACCACTTCACTCCGCCTGCAAGCTCTCCTGATTTCACTCCGCGTGTGTCTGCATGCGTGCGTGATGGAAAATCCACCGTAAAGCAGATTTATATCGCATTCATAAACCTGATTTATATCTTCGAACAAGTCGGCGATTGAGTGTTAGTGTTAATTTATGCTGATGCACCAAAGCAGAATGCAGAAAGATACAATACACTTTAACACAGCACCTTACCGCCTCACCTCCCATCCTCTGTGTATTCTTTATATCATTTTTCACCCCCAAGTTTCTAAGAAGCACAGTGCAAGGAACAAACTGCGCATGGCAGCTTCATGCTGAAAAAAAAAAAAAAAAGCACCTGGCTCTACAATTTTGTAACCTATCGGCTAACTTAGCCTCCGGGGGCCACGGCCAATTTGTCAGATTTTCTGTCAGAGCCAGCAGATATCCAGGCCAATATTTCACCACACGCTTCCTCCATTAGACCCCGAACAGAGATAAAAACTTTGATGTGCAGAGCAGCACAACATGAGCATAATTCCTGAAAGTGTGGCGTTTTGGAGCCCCCTGGGTGTCTGTGTCCCCAAGGCCAGTTACCAATTTTCTTTGATTGTTAAATCAGCCTCGATGATGCGGTTTAAGAAAAAAAAAATGTTGGCTTGACACCCAAGAGAAGAGGTTGTTCAATTCCAGAAACCCAGTAGTAACAGAATCGAGAAAAGCCGCTGTGCTGATGTAACAAAAGCATACAGGAAGCAGCTCCAGGATGGTGCAGCCATCTCAGAGGCCCATGATGCGAGGAGGCGTTCAGACTGTGATCGCTTTGAATTCTCTCTGAATTTGAACAACGTGAACAGGATGCGCAGAGCCAGCGTGCATCGCCCACTGCTTAATTGAGAGAACAGAGGAAACATAACTGAAAGCTAGAAATATAAATCCTTTCATTTAAGGATGCCAAAACAAAACCCTTCCATTACATTAAGTATAGCGCGGTTGCTTCACAGCGTCCAAATGCATTTAGAACGTATATGAAGAGCAGCTGCACAAACCGGGCTGCTTTCTTTGTAAAGCTGCCTGTTTGCTGGACTGCAGCCATGTGTGAAGTGTGTTTAAGGAGAGATTTTTTTTTTTTCCCTTCAACACATATCTGAGTGCATTAAGTCAGCCAGCTGTTTAGCAGGAAGACATGGTGGGTCAGTAAATGGAAGGCCCCGTGAACAGCAGGTGATGATAGTGGTTGAGCCGTGGCCTCTCAGAGGCTGCAGTTCTTATTGCCCGGTGATTCATCCATCAGCCCGGTGCTCTCTTCACATGGTAATACCCTGACAGAGTGTGTAATGCAGGTACGGGACCACAGAGCGATGACTGCTTTTGTCTGACTAGCGGCTCAGCGTTCACTCTGCTGCGTTTCTCGTGCGTTTATTAGCAACATATTGGCCTTGCAGGGCTGCGTCTGATTGATTTTGCACGCTTCTCCTTGCAGCTTCTGTCTGGAGGGGCGGAGATGTGTCACTCAGTGACACTCCTAGAGGAAAGAAGAAAGCAATAGTCCATTTTGCTTTGGAGGTTTCGAACTGAAAGAAGTGACCCGGAAGTAGCTGCATCGCTGCCATAATAAAAGCTTTCTGAATTCTCCAAATGCTGAGGAAAGGAGCTTCCTCCTTTAGCATAGGATGCACTGGGCCATCTTTTATGAAAGGAGAGGAGATAATGCCAAATCCTTGATGTAGTACAAATCATAAGAACGGATAAAAAAGGGGGATGGAAGACGTGTGCACCACAGATTTAATCTTTTCGAGATCTTTTTGAGTCGCGTTTAGTTACTTTCTTTCATGCATACACAAAATGAATAAAAACAGATAACAGAGACAGACTTGATGTGCGATTAGGTTAATGCAGCAGGATTAATGCAAAATCAAAAACAACCAAAAAAAAAAAGACACGATCAAAGAGTTCACCACATCAGAAAGGGGGTAAAACAGTGTAAAGTAAATTAAAAGAAAGCAACAAAACAACAATTACTTCATCAAGAATCACTTCAAATTAAATGAGATGATAGTAAAGGTATCTCGAAGGGCACTCATACCTCGCCAGCCCTAATTACTGCGCTGCAATAGATGCCGCCCAGTGTTGTCACCAGGTTCAGCTATACTTTGGTGTTAGTCATTCTGCTCCCTGATTCCTTTTAGAGGATTCAGACTCATCCTCATTGTCCCCATCTCACAAATGATAAAGAATCCTTTCACAACATCCTGGATCCCCATGTGATCCGGATCACCACCAAAATCTCCGTGCACCACCCCCAACAACTCCAGAAATTTTGAACAAACTCCGGAAATTGCCCCTAAATCTCCTCTTCTTTTTGCCTGAACTCGATGAAGCGAAGGTACACAATGATCTATGTGTTCAGTGAGTCTTCAGATTTAGACGCTAGAGGGGAAATTGTTCGCGTGGAGAACAAAAGCGCATTCAAAGTTTTAAACAGGTTAATGCACACAATTTTTTTTAATCATTCACTTCATCTAGTTTTAAAAACTGGCCACTTCTACAGCTGTACAAACTGCCACATATCACTGTCTGATGTTTTCGATAAGTTGTTGGCCCGGCAGGAGCCTTTTAATTTAATTTAAATTCATGAAATATTATGCCCTCCATATTTTCTGTCTGCATGGGCTGGGCTGACAGAGAGAAGAAGAAGTTGGCCTCTGGCTTCGCTCCTAGACTGAGTTTATCTAGCAACACCCAGCTGTCACTGTTAGACACACACACACACACACACACTCACAGACACACACACACACACACACACACACACACACAGCAACAAAGTTCAGCAGTGTTTGTGAGCATTCAGCAAACAGAGAGTTACTTTGGATGATTCACTAGTGAGGCTTTAATCCTGTTTGCTTTCTTTTGTTTGACTTTCCAAGTGTGTGTGTGTGTGTCTGTATGTGCAGGTTCACATGTGCCTTCATTTGTGTGTGTGTGTGTTCACTGATTTAAAAAAAAGTGTCCTTTTTATCTCCGTGTGTTGAGTCAGGCCATCATGTCACAGGTTTCTGGGTTTGTTTGTTTTACCTTTAATACCTTTATCCTGAATTTGGAACATGAAATCTTGCGTGTCGTTCATCAAAGCTCACAAAGCACGCACTGATCGCGATCCGCGTGTTTTCTTAGATCAGCAGTCACAGCAGGCTGACATCAGACACTTTGTTACACACGGTTGCATCTTCAGTTTGACCTTCACTCTAACTGGTTTCTGGAGGGGATGGGATTTGATCTTCACTCGCAGGGATGGGGCTAAAGGGGTGGTGCCGCTCCCACTGAAACATAATTGGCCACTCCTGGTGCCGCCTAACCACCAGATGTGTTTTGGCATATGAGTGGAAACATGGGCAGAAACAATGTCCAGATTCTGTTTTTCTGGGGAAACCAGTGCTTTTCTTCTTAGTGTATCACTGGAAATACAATTATATAATGTCAAATAATGTTATAGCTCTTTCAGATGCAAATGCATTTTAAAGTTTTGAAAAATGGACTCACAACTCATATTTGTAAGCTCTATTAACTCACTGTTGAACCTTGTCCTCGTGTCATATTGTTACGGGGCGGCTGCGCCTCTCGATGTACGTTTATGTAAGTCGGCACAGCTGGTTTTCAGCTGGTTTGGTTTGGTATTTATTTTTGATCACCCCATCAGCCCGTCTTGCGACACATCACTTTCTGAATTGGTCAAAGTCTGTTAATCACATCCAGTCAAAGCTCACAGTGTCCTGCAAATATATGAGCAACACACTGTTTGCCTTGGCTTGAGCAGTCTTTGTGCGAACGCTCGAAGAGCGTCCCTGCTGCTGTTAATAAATAACAGTAAGCCATTAGCTGCTTTTGATGACGTTTTTAGCACTTTGAATCTTATTTCATGTGAACTCGTGTGTCTTTTCAAACTTGTAGCTGATTTTAGCAAGCCAGTTGGTTGCTAGCATCACCTGGCTTGAAGAAGCCAGAAGATAGATAGATGGATGGATGGATGGATAATGCCATTTGAAACTGTGGTTTATATTTGAGCAATTTGAGTTTGCCTGGAAGACTTGTTCAGATTTCCTTTCTGGCAAATGTATGGCAACCAGTGAAATCATTCCAGCCTGCTGTGGGATTATTTCCACTCAGTCTCGTGTAATGAATCGGCCCTCACATGCCCCGAGGCGCTTCTAGCCCTCAAACTGTTTCATTAGTGTGGGTGTCAGTGGAGAGTTTTTGGGTCCCATTGTGGCCCAGGATGTGATTTTCCAGCGTTTTACTCTGACCCGACCAACGACCTGAGGAAAACACTCCAGAGGCAACAAAGGTTACAGTCCAAAGAAATCTCCCAGTCTCTCAAACAATGCTCTGTCCTGGTTTATGTCCCTGTGCCTTTAAACACTTCCCTTGTTATTACAGGGAAGAGTGTCTGCCAGACTTCTCAAGGGTTACTACTCTTAGGATTATTTGCTTCCAGCAAGGATATTGATTGGACGCCAGGAATGCATTGATCAAGCAGCTCCTGTGTGGCACATTCCAGACTGAGAATTATAGTAATTAATGCTGCAGCTCCTACTTCTGCAAGAAATTTGTATCAAAGGGAACACATTTTATTCAATTTAGAATTTAATCACTGTATAAATTATAAACTATTAAGCATGAAAAATCATTCAGAATACAAAATAAAACACTAAAAGCCGAGGGTTTGCACAGAGACATTATGAACTGCAACTGGTTCGTTACAGAATTAATTATGTGCAAAAGTCACCAAATACTGACTTAGCAGGGGTTTCCAGAATTTTACAGAATGCAGTTCAGTACATTTTATTTATATAGCAGCAGTTCACAACAACAGTCATCTCAAGGCACTCGCGTTGATACAATATTAGAGAAAGGACGCCAATAATCTCTTGAACCCCTACGATTGAGCACTTGGCGACAGTGACAAGGAAGATCGTAATTTTCACAGGAAGAGATTTCGGTACAGGGAGCCATCTGTGGAAGAAGATGCGCGTAGAGCGCCCAACAACAACAAACAGGACACAACACAATCTGCAGAAGAGAACAGACAAGTTGATGACAGGCTGTGAAAATTCTGCAGTTTAAAAAAACGACTTTCTGAAACGTTATCTGCCTGCTTTTGCACACCTGCAGCTTCAGGCTGCTGCTCCCTGCTGTCCAAGTTGATGTTCTGGGCTGTCTGAAAATAGGCGGTTGAACTGGGCAATCACCCACTGCTGCCCAGCAACATCTAAAAGCCCCACGCTTAGTTCTGCTCCAGTTCCCTCTGTGTAGTAGGAGGATGGGGGGGTGTTAAATCAGACAGCTCTAAAATCATGTAGCAGCGTGAGTGTTTTTGAACTGGACCATGGATAATGTATGAGCATTTACAGTGAGCAGGTAGAGACCATCAGACAGAGTGGAGGATGTTTAGGCCAGAATCTGAACCACAACTGGGTGTCACAACTATAAACTAGTAAAATATATGTAATATATTTCAGATCACTGTGTAACATATCTTCAGGTAACCCTAATATTTAAATCCCTAATCTGGATCAGGGGTCGAAGGGTGTCAGATTTTCAAACAAACTCTAACATAAAACAAACAAAAAATAAACAAAAAGGCTAAAATAACAGTTATATAATAGCACTTTGTAATTTTACTAAAGTCAAAAACTACCAAATTATATTAATAACTGATCGTACCAAAACTTTCAGCTAGACCGATCCGGGTCTGATTACAGCCAACGGTGTTTAATTAGCACTTACATTAAAAAAAAAGAAAAGCATGATTGATTTTAGCTAAATGTTGTGCACACGAACAAACTGTGGTTTGAATGAATGCAGAAGAAGACTGCAAGGATTGCAGAGCCACTTCGAAGGCTTGGAGAAGCTGCAGATGTGTGAGACCTTACCTACAAGTGGAGCAGGTCTGGAGCAAAAGCCAAAGTTTCCCCAAAGTGATTCATCTGACCGCTAACTCCACCTCACGGCTGCTCCACTGGGTGAGCCATGCGGCATTTTGGATTAACTGAATGCTTTTGAGGGACAACTTTAAGGACAACTGGTAATTAGTAAAAACAAATGCAGAAGCGTCACTCTGAGACAGAAATTCATGATTTTAACTTGTGCAGATGAGAGAAGGCGGCCCTAGAGGTGTGTTTAATGTGCAATTGAAATGGCATATTCTGGTCAAAAATGACTCCAAGGCTCTTACAGAAGTACTTGAGGCCAAGATATCCAGAGTAGAGCTGCCATCCAGAGTATATCTGCAGTGAAGCATAGAGGCAGTGGCAGTCTGATGCTGGGGGAATGATTGTTGCTTCAGGGTCAGGGTGACTCGCCAACTTTCAGGGAAACAACTCTGTGTCCTGATTGAGCAGCTTGAAGGAGACTGTTAGATCATTACTGAGTGAGCTGAAACTCGAGCGACTCAAGACTACGTTCGTCTGAGTGGTTCAAAAGGAAAGAAATGGCATTCTGATTTCCACATATAAGAGTTTGGTTATTGCCAATAAAGGGGGAACAATAGACTGTAGATGTGAGTTAAGTTCATGTTGTTGCATGGAATAACATTTGTGCTTCACTAAATACAATCGTGCATTTTTCTTTTGTTTTGTAATAAAAGTATTTTTACAATCTGACCCAGTTTAGTGTGAAATGTATTCAAAGAAGCAGAAATCGTGAGGGAAACAGTACTTGAATATTGTGCCTCCTGTCAGTCACATATTAGCTTTAAAGAGTATTTCTTCATCTGTGAGAAGCTTTTAGGCTTTAGTCTTTGTGGAATGAAGCAGCTTTATGGCTGATAAAAACAACCATTTTTGTCTCTTTTTTTCCCTGTCTTTGAAGGATCAGATGTGGGATTACGCCAGCCCCTTTTCCTCTTGATATGTTGACATAATAATAGCCCCCACAGGACCCCTCAGTCACAGAGAAGTACTTCTGTGAGTCCATCAAGCCCAGATTGTCCTTTTTATTGAATTCAATCTGATGCCGTTAGTTTTGATGGACATCAAACAGTTTGATGGGTTTTTACTGCAGGAAAACTGCAGTGTCACAAAGTTTTAAAAGATGTTTTCGTGCATAATGCTTTAAAACAACCCCACTGAGGCCTGCGTGTGCTGGAGAGCTCAACCAGAAAATCATTTTGCTTCTTTTTTTTTTTTTGATTCGATTCAGCGTCACAGAAGACGTTCTGTTCTGGAGGCTGAGAAGTCTTTAATATTTCTCAGGAACATACTGTGCATTTAAAAAGCTGACAAGTCTCGTACGTGGTCTCACAGGCGTCACAGAAGACCGTGTTCATTTCAGACTTTGTGTTGACAGTTTAATTTTAAGATGAAGAGTTAAACTTGACTTTTATTATAGCCCAAACTGTAGCTTAAAGTTAGTGCTGGATCAGAATAGTTAGAATAGATCAGAATAGGCTCCTAACTATTAGGCTCCCATCACTCTGCCGGTAGCAGAGTGATGGGAATGGTTCATAGTTAAGACAACAAATCAAATAGCCATTATTAGTAATAATTTATTATTATTATTATTAGCAGAAGACACAACAATGAATGTTGTAAATAAATACGTATATTTAAAAACACACAACAAAGTTTCTCAGTTTTGTCCTGACAGGATTGCACATTAGCACACACACACACACACACACACAGTAGTGTCACTGCTGGACTCTACTTAAGTTTGTGATCCCTTGACTTTTCCTTTAGGAAGTCTAAGTTTTCTCATCAGTCTCCAGAATATTCCCGGCCTCCAGTCTTCAGCCCCACAGAGCCACTGGCCTTATTTATACGCAGTACACAACACTGATGTTAGCCAGCTGCACTTGGAGCGGGCACTGATTGTCACTTGAACCTATGAGAGAGGAAATGAAATCAGTGGTCGATTACAGCTGGACAGTAAAAGCCATAACCTGCCTGTTGTGTGGGAAATTCACTCTCTGCATCCTGGTGTCTGGTGTCTGTTAAGGAAGCGCGTTTCTATAAAAGTGTGCCAGACAGCTTCAGTCACCATTTCATATCTTCTTTGGCTCCTTTTGTTCTCAGCTTGGGCTGCTAAAAGAAAAACATGATCTTAGACTTTATAAGATAATTATCATTTTGAACTTTAGCTGTTTTCAGATGTTGACATTCTCGTTTTTACCTTCAAAGACCGACACTGACATGAGGAGTTAGTCAGTTCAGCCCTGGCACTTCTGGTAACTGATGCACTATTTAAAATCATAATGCAGTTCCACCTTCTAAAATGTTTTCATTGTTATTTTTTAGTAAATGTAATAAAGTGTGGTTGTGGAAGGGCTAAACAAGCAATTTAAAGATGCCAGTTTAGGAAATGAACATTTTTCTTTTCGTGACATTTGTCCAAATGAGTAGATTACTTGATTCATTAGAAATATGTAATGCTGACTTACACGCCTAATTGAGGATAGACTGAAGATATCACAGCAAATGCCAACCTTGTTCTGAGTAAAGCAAACATCAAGACATTTCACATCAACACATTTCTGTGGAAATAGCTTCAAATTCCTTGTTTCCATTGCCCTTTTTTTGGTTTATTAGCGCTTGTGAAAAGCAGCATTTGGACAGAAACAAAGCTTTTACCCCCACCCCCTCTCTCCCCCAGCTGTGGTGGAAGAAGCTGTTCTGGATGCACTGACTTGTTGTTAATGTGCAAGCTGTGATGAGCTGACATTTGCCATTGACAGCTTTGTTCTGCATGAGTGTGCTGTGTCTGCTCAAATCTCAGTGTCAAAAAAGTTGCAGTGATTTCTGGCAAAATGCAGTCACAGCACTGCACACCTCCCACAGACATCACAAAAGCCGTTTCCTGTGCGAAGGTACGCTGAAAATGGCAAGCAAACACAGAGGAGAGCATTGCATGGTCTTCCTGCAGAAAAGTGCTCCCATCTCTGCTTTACTTCTGCAAATCCCGTCTTCAGCTTTGGGATTTACAGGCTGGATAAACTCTGTGGCCAGGTCCATCAGTCTTTCCTCAAATGCTCATCTAAATGCAACTCAGGCTTTACATCACTTCGCTCTGTTACTTTTTCTTTCCCCTCTTAAATTCTCTCTTAAGCAGCTTTGAAGAGAAAACGAATATGATTGGTTCTCGCCGGGTTGTGGTTACCCGTCTCAGCTTTCCCAGCTTTCATCACTGGTTGAGTGTTGAGTCTTTATTACTTGGGAAAATAACATAATTGGCATCAATTGTTTCCTTTTTGCATACATTTTTACTATGAAGTGCTCCTTTTGTCTTGCATTATAGATCAAGCCTTTTCCTTCATGGTGTTGGACTTTGGCCCTTCCCTAAAAGCCCAAAGTTGAAATTAGCTTGAGCCAACGAAAGTTTTAAAAGGGTTTTGAAGACTGAGGATGGATCCTAAACAGCTGGCTAAAGCTGGTTTTGTCAGGTTGCTGGCTGCAACTCTCCATCGCTCTCCCCGTGGACACCATGTAGGTCTTCCATAGGGTGCTAGTCCAGTGCTGCATAAGCCTCTTGTTGCTCCTTCCTTCGCCCGCACACATCTAAGGCTCAGAACCAGCAGAAACTGCCCATTGCCCTTTTCTTACCCACAGATTACATTATTGACTAAAATAGTTCTGTTGAGCAGCCCACGTGGGTATGGGTGGCAGAATGCACTGTAAAAAACATCACAGAGGAAAAGCAAAAAGGAAAATTGATTAATAAAATATCATCAGCATAGACAGCAGTTATTAACTAGCAAAGTCAATTTTGACAGCCACCACAGCCCCTCACCAGATGACAAAAGTGCACCGTTGTGTCAGCAAATGAATGAGTTCTTCATGCAGGGCTGCTATTAGTCTGAATACAGATGACATCCAAGCCTGAATTTTAGTGAGAACTAAAGAAACGTTTGGAGATAAAACAAGCAAAACACAAATTTTACAACCAGTCCGGCTGTTTTTGACTTCTGTATCATGGCCGGCGCGACCTCGATAGTGCACGCAGCCAGCTGCATAAAAACAATGGCTTTTATTGGCCTGCGCAGATTATTGATGTCAGTGTCTTTCTCTCTTCAACAGTGAGCTTCCGGGACTGCGGTGGGGGGGAGGTCTGGTTCCAGGTTGGAGATAAACATGATTTCAGTGTGAGTGAGGAAGGTGTGGTCACTGCCCTGCGCCACCTGAACCTGGTGGGAAAGGAAAAGGCTGTGTTGGTGGTCTATGCTCGGGACATTCAGTCTAAACAGGTCTGGAAGGCCAGAGTGCATCTCCATGTTCATCCAACCAGCAGCACCCAACTGGAGGTAAGTTTTTTAAATTATATTTTAAGAAGAGAGCTCCCTGTTTTATGATCCCTTATTTTCAGAGCCATCTACGAGATGACCAGCGACCCATCTAGGGTTAGGACTAAGGGGATGGGTTTTGTTTTAGCTACGAACTACTAAATAAGCAAATTTCACCAGATATTAACTTTCAAATGAATGAAATTCATGTGAGCACTTTGCTTTTTCTGTTAAAAGGTTTTTATTTGTGTGTTCCAAATAACCAAAATTCTATAGACGGGGTGACGTTTATACCTCCTGGATGGGTTACCTGTTAGTTTGCTGAGGTTAAGAGGTTAAGTGTTGAGACTAATGAGAAAAACTGTTGACTGATTATGAAGAGGGGCAAAAAATTAATGTAAAGGCAAAAAATAAATTAAAAAAACATTCTATAACAAGCTGTAAACATGCTCCTTATTTATTTTAAGTTAGCCCTTGTAACATTAGCGTCTATGGAGATTGACTCACTTTCAGAGGCATCCTCAAGTGGCCACTAGAGGAACTGCAGTTTTTGGCATTTCATGACGCTTCACCCAAATGGAATAGATGGAACTAAAGCTTGCTAAACAAAATGTTTAGGATACCAATATAGAAGACAGTCTTGCTAAGCTGTGGCAGCAGAAGCTGTGTCCTCTCGCTGTGACCAAGCAAAGGAATGATAGATGCAGGCCCCGTTTACGCGACACCGTTTCGATGCGTTTCAGCCTCCCGTCTACACGGAGACGTTTCACAAACGCTCTGCATTTACACGAGGACGCTTGAAATGATGAAAACTATGCAGTTCCCATTGCCAGGCCGCAAGGTGGCGGTGTTTTGTTTACACAACACGTGCATGTGTGGAGGAACTTAGTAGGATTATTTACAAAATGGCCAATGTGAGAGGCTTTGTGGACTGACGATGAGGTTGGATTGCTGCTGCTCACAACACTCGATAATAAAACGGCAAAAACACAGGCAAAGATCGACTGTGAATCGCGCTCCTCAAAGTTCGCTGAAGCACTCGTGAATGCTAACCCTAACGAGTGTTGTTCATCTACTAGCACATGCCCCCCCCCCGTTTCCAAAAGACCCCAGCTTCAACCGTTTACACGACAACGGAAGCCGGTGCGTTTCTGAAACGCTCCACTCTGGACCCCGTTTCAAAAACGCATCGTTTTCACTCCGTTCTCGTGTAAACGACGTCGTTTACATTTTGGAACGGTGTCGCGTAAACGGGGCCGCAGATTCAGTAGATATTGTCCTCATAATGTCTGCATGTTTAAAACTTGATGAGGATAGAGTGTTTTTATCAGAACAGTCTGAGAACTTTCTGATCTCATCATCTTTTTATCATTGAAATGTTTGAAAGTTGTTCATACACTCTCACTGAGTCATCCAGCCAGGCGCTAGATGAATACCAATGCATTACCATTTTAATAAAAATGACTTCATTAACACATTCAGAAGCTGACAGTGTTAACACATACCTGTATGTAAGTCTGGGAAAAGCGAGTATGTGAGAGAAATTGCTCCCCCCATCCCACCGCTTCAGCATGAACAGGAATAAAATCACAGCTTTTCCAGCCCAGCAGGCGTCTGAGGTTGGCCAAGTGCTGATTGCAGAGACAAAGCAAGTCAAACAGCCATCTGTTAGTTTGTTTCATGTACAACAGTGATAATAAGGCCCTCTGCATGTATTTAGACAAGGCAGTGGCTTTGATTGGCTGTTCTTATAAACAGGGCCTAGAAATAGCTGGCTGCCATATGCTTTAGCTGCTATCAGCATCACTTGCTGCAGTCAGCGAGGAGGAGAATCACAGAGGGTGAAAGAAGCTGTCAACAATCCTTCGTAAGGAAGACTCACGAGGACGCGCCATCGCAGTTAACAGCCAGCCATTTGCCAGGGGAGCAGTGTCAGCATCGAGCCCTTCAGCTGAGAGGCAGGGCCGGAGTTGTTATCAAATGAATGTGTGGAGTGAGACAAACAGGTGTCACAGTCACAGCCCGCTGGGCTCCAAATGTCTGCAAATCCTCCTTGTTGATATGAAATATTGAGCCGTTGACCTCTGCGTGCTTTGGAAAAGTTACACTAACACAATTAAAGACTTTGCTGCGTTTTTCTGAGCCGCCCAACGTTAAAGTAGGTGTCGGATCGTGCAGGTATAATAATCAGAGGTGTAATAGGCCACAGTACTGCTTACTGCACAGTACATAAAATAAACAACTGTATTTCTGTAAAGATGCAGCTCATCTGTTTGCAACAGGAACCAGCACATTTAGATCAACTAAAGGAGTTGAAGAAAGATTCGACTGTGCTGTGATTCAGCAAACAGGGGACGTCTTTAATTATCATTTCTAGTTTAATCAGGTATAAAATGCAGCCCTTTTTCTTTTGCTTCACCCAGAAACCTGCTGAATTATTGTAGAAAGAACCCCTCCCACAGAAAATATCACAGTGGAGAACATTTTACATTCTACAGTTAAGTATTACATGGATCTACTCAGACAGTGGCAGACTTGCATCAAGCCCAAAAAGCAGCAGCTACATAATTATCATATAAATATGCTGAATCGCACGAGTGTAATTACAGTGCGCACTGTGGAGCTGGCTGCGCGGCGCACACTGGTTCAGTGACCGGGCTGCTGCAGTGTGCAAAACAACCCACCACCACCACCACCCACTTCTCAGCCCAGCCACTGTCCTGCTACAGTTACTGCTCTGCCAACATCGTTACGATTTCAAATTCTGAAGCCGCAACACGAAGGCGCGATGTTCCCATGGCAAGCGGCTGAAGAGAGAGCAGGGAACCTGAAAGACGAAGAAGTGACAGGCAGAACGTGCGGTTGGCTGAAAATATCTCGAGGAAAAA
>VUQK01016033.1:6884-42235 GCA_015106715.1 Bujurquina vittata
TTTTTTTATAGAGGGGGTTGAAATGTTATATTGTCGGGGGGGGGGGGGGGGGGGGCATTTGACAGTAGCTTACAAAATAGGAATTTTGCATTCCAGAGGTTGGTATTTTTGAATTTTGCATCATGGGTCACAGTTCTTCCTTTATGAGACTAAAGCATTTGTAGCTCAAAAACACATGATGCTGTTTACTTTTTATAGTTACTTGTGGCATTATTTGCATTATTACGTCTACTGTCTGATGAAAACCTTTGACATTTACAGTACTGTGCAAAAATCCTGTCACCCTTTATTTATTTATATTTTGCTTCCAAGGAGCCAGACTTTCTTGCATTTTTTTAAAGCGGTCTGTAGCAATATTTCTCCAAGCTTTCTGAAAGATTTTCAAAGTTTTTCCTTTGGACACTGCCTGGTCCGGTCCTTGTACCTGACACAGGTACAAGGATACAGAGGAATCTTTGATTGGTTGGTTTCTTGTTGAACTACTTAACACTGACCTATGAATCATTCAAACATGTAAAAAAGGCCCCTCAAAGGACAAAATCCTATTTCAATGGTATCTTTAGGCTCTTTGTTATTAGCAGCCTGACACAAAAGCGCACATTTGGTTTCAATTTCTTCAACTGAATCTATATATTTTATTAAATGTCAAAGATAGCAGTTTGACATACATAAAATAGTATTTGAGCACCAACAAGACGGTTCCCAAAATGCTATTAACCAAAAATCTGGTATATCTCAGCATGGTGTGCAATGTGTGACCTTAAGAAAAATGGAGGAAACTAAACAACACCACTGCATTTCATCCAGTGATGTTGGGAGATCTTGTCAAAATTGATGGAATTATGAATGTCAGATTATGATCCACCATGCAATATCACCTGGATTGAGCCTGATTTTCAGCAGCTTCATTTTCTGCATGGCAATGATCCCAAACACGCACATACCAGTATAGAAAAGCACAGAATGGATTGGCCTCCTCAGAGCCAGGACCTCAACATTACTAAAGCGATGTGGGATCATCTGACAGAGAACAGAAGAAAAGACGGCCAACATCCAAAGAAGAGCTTTAAATGTCCTTCGGGAAGTCTGGAGAACTATTCCTGAAGACTACTTAAAGAAATTACTGTAAAGAGAGTTGCGATTGTGCTGAAGAATAAAGGTGGTCACACCAAATACTGACTTTCAAGCTTAACTTGTACAAAATCTGTTTTTGCCTTGTATACTGTATTTCCATTTATATTTATACATTTTTCAATAAGTCACTGGATTGATTTCACATTTTTCTAGCAAAAATAGAGAAATAGGACTTTTGCACAGTACTGTAGAAAGGTTATTTTTCAGCTAACTTACATAAGTTCTCAAAATGTACTAACAGGAGAGACACAATAACAAAATAGGAAACATATAAACAGATGCAAAATGAAAGGTTTTTACAAAACAAATGTGCACTCTATTAATTGTGCAATGCTGTATTTATTTCTGTATTTATTTGTTGATCTTGTGCCCAGAATTACTTTCTGGATCTTTTTTTTTTTTATAATTATAAACATTCCTCAAAACTTTGTTATGCTCCTTTTGCTGAATCATTTGAGTTTTATTTGCAATCTTTAGACCTGGGTTTGCCAGAGAATGCTGATTTGATGTTAAATGCTAAAGCTCAACTTTATATGCCCTCCCGTGTTAAATGCAACAGTTTTCAGGGTTAGAATATTTGCCAGCCTCCCCATCACTTTAATCTTCACCATGAAGCTGGTTTCATGGGTTTCCCTGCAACACAGACAAAAGCTTTTTCTCCCCTCTTATCTTTAATGTCTCTTTCATGACTTGCCCTTCACTTTCACTCCCATCCACTATCTACAATGTGTCTTTCTCATATTTTATCCCTCAGCTAATGGGAAAATGTGTGTTTGCCGGGGGAGGTGTTGCTATGAAGGCAGAACAGTGTCTTGCGTTACTTCTGCTCAGCTGCCTGCTTTTAAGATGCTGCTGCGCTCTGTTCTGCATGTGAACCATTGAAGGCCAGCCCGGGAGAAATTCCTTTTGATACAGAGAATAAAATACAAAGATACACACACAAAGACACACTACCAACCCTGAGAGGTAAAGACTTTTCTGCCCTTTTCTGCTTTCTGCATATGATAGGCAATATGAACGCCGCATGAGATAGAACTTAATGCTGTTCAACTGCAGCACACATATAATAAGAGGAGCTATACAGTTAGTGATGTTTACGTGCATTTGAAAAAGAACAGGATAGACCTCCAATGGTTTTAGATCATCAGAGAAGCATAAACTGCACTATTATTCAACCCTTTTTGGGGGCGTTTATTAATGATTAATGATTCCTAGATCAGTGATAAGTTAAATTTCCACATAGATTGAAACCCTTTTGACTCAGTGGTACAACAGTCACTTATTAACTCCTCATTTAGAATTTACTAATGGCTTATTGTTTTTTCTCTCCACTGCTCCCTTTAGGGATCACCACAGCGGATCATCTGCTTCCATTTCACCCTATCCCTACACCCTCCTCTGCCACACCAACCATCTGCACTTCGCTACGTTCATGAATCTTTTCTGAGGTCTTTGTCTTTTTCCTCCTGCCTGGCAGCTCCACATTTAAAATTCTATGTCCAGTATATCCACTATCCCTCCTCCCTGCAAATGTCCAAACCACCTCAGCCTTGCTTAGCTTTGTCCTAGTCCCTCTGATGCACTCATTTCTAATCCCTGTCCATCCTGGGCTCAATGAAAATTTTAACATCTTCAGCTCCGCCACCTCCAGCTCTTCCTCCTGTCTTTTTGTCAGTGCCACTGTCTCCAAAGCCCAGCAGGTCTCACTACCATCCTGTAAGCCTTCCCTTTCACTCTTGCAACTATCCTGTCACAAATCACCCCTGACACTCATCTCCACCCACGCCACCCTGCCTGCACTCTCTTCTTCACCTCTCTTGTCCACTGTCCATTGCTTTGGATGACAACTCATCTACTTTCACTATCATTGCTTCACTGTTATTAATTGCTGTCATTCATATATTAAGTCTACAACAAGAATTGTCTCAAATAATAGAGACAAAAGAAGATCATGTGGAGAGACAAGGACAAAACACAATGAGAGCGAAGATAAAAGTTAATGACACACTGTAGTGGCATGTAAATGCAGCTTTAACAAAAAGATAAGTGGAGAAGAAATGTTGGGGGGGGGGGTCACCTGATCCAGCCCTAACTAGGAGCTTTATCAAATGGGAAAGTCTGATAATAAAAGTATAGACAGTATGTACACAAACTGAGGATTGATAGCTGAAGGCCTTGCCTCCCATTCTGCTTTAAGAAAATTGAAGCTTCACTCTGGAATATTGTACTAAATGGATGGATGAATATTAAAGAAAACACCAGTCAAAGGAATTTCCACATCCCTGCCAATAAACCAATCTATTAGGCATGAGTCCATCTTTATTGTCTAGAAAACCTTTATTTATCTGACATCTTCCACTGCTGCTTAAAGAAGTGCCTTTTTAAAAAAAGCGAAATCAGTTTAAATTCTCCTGTAAGACGTTACAGTGTTAAATACTTAAGCTATGTCTATAATCGAGAAGGATAAGGCTTAATCTGGGCAGCTAAGCGCACATGCACACACACACACACACATCATTAGTATTTCTAAGCAGAATGACACTAATTGAACTAAGATGTGTCCGAGAGCCGCGTGAAGTAAAAAGTGTCGGAGAGCTTTAAAAGGAGAGGCTTTTGTAACTAACATAGCAACAGTGCTGCATGACCACCGGTGCTCTGTGACAGCTGGGTCCATTTGAACTGACAGCCTGGCTCTGGAGCTCCATTGGTGGATGAAGTCATCCATCCCGGGAGCAGGCCCGCCGCTTGTGCCCGCCGCGCCACAGGAAAAAAGCCTTTGAAGTAGCGAGGGCGGTGCCGAGCAAATTATGCCATGTGGTGCTCGAGAACGGCGTAATTATTGGACGGCGGGAACACGGTTACCGCCCATTTTTGAAGGATACCCTTTCTGATTGGCTCAATCGGCCACCCCAGATTCAGCGTTTGCGCGTGCACAGTTTTCCTATTCTCCCTCGCGAGGTACGTCAGCAGCGTGAACGTCTTTCCGTGACGCCGGAGCGATCCCTCGAACAATTTGCGGAAACGGCGTACCTAACATGCGCAGCGACAAAGACTGCGAGCCTGAACCTATGGGGAAGGAATAAAAAAAGAAATTCTGTATCGTCGCACTCTGTGCTTAAAGACCATTATTTTCCGTGGAGCTCGCTGTCCCGGGGGCTTCGTAAAGAGACCGAAATTTAACTGAGACAAGGCCGGATTTAGGGTCAACGTGAGGCTAGTGAATTCGCTCAAGAAGACTGTAGCAGCTGGCAGATTTTCCGTTGGACGGTCTGTAGGCTAGGGTATAGCGAGGGAGCCGCCATGGCAGTCGGATCATTGAGCCTCCACATCGGGATATGAAGTGGAACTGCATGTGTCCCGAATCGTTAAGAAAACGCCGCATTTATCTCCGATCCGCACCGGATCAGCATCTGAACTAACCCCCTATTTAGCTCTGTGAAATTGATTCCGCACCCAGAAAGAAATTAGCATTGCTTTTAACAGTGGGGCCACAGGGAGAGGCCAGATTCATGACTATTTTAGTCGGATACGTGTCTTCAAAGGCCCGCTGAAAGAAAACCTGGAACACAAGGAGGAGACGATGCTCTGATTGACCATCGGTGGAATAGAAAGGGTCATTTACTGGCGATACGCAGTAGTGCGAAGGATCCAGGGGATAAGGGGATCTCTTTCTTCCTGACCTCCCTGTCAATTATACTGATATTAATTTACTGTCATCCTTTTGGATGAGAAGGTTCGGCGAATCGATCAGCTCTGCCGTTTAGCAAGTCACAGTCTCCGAGTCGAGAGAATCAAAGGGATTGGATCATGTCGGGTCGGCCCAGGACCACATCCTTCGCGGAGAGCTGCAAACCAGTGCCGCAGCCCTCTGCTTTCGGCAGCATGAAAGTCAGCAGTAAGTACACCCATGTAATTCAAGAGTGGCAGACCTTTCCTGCATGCACCAGGCCCACTGTGGACCGCATATGCTCGCTAAGTGTCCTCTCACTAACTAGGCTGGAAATGTGTCAAGCTAGCATAAGGTTAGCTCCGGGTAGCGTATCTCTGTCATGTGTGTATGTCATAGAGAGACTGGATGGTGCTGAGCGCCACACACTGCTGCTTGCCACGGTGTGAGCGCACGGTAGTGTGCGCCCTGACGCACCGCCCCGGGGCCGGTCAGCCGGAGCAGGGTTAGCAGGCCGCGCCGGGCAGGGCCGGGCCATAGCAAGGTGGTGTTGGCACAGGCCCAGGTCCACATCAAACCTTCTTCTTTTACCGCAGATCCGCCTGATTATTGCCCATTTGAATGTAGATTAGATCGCAAAGCGATATTGCTACACAGCACCAATCATATGCGTAACAGAGTTAAAGCTATAGGGCCGGTCTATTACGCAACTGTCAGAGCGGAAGGTGCGCCCATAGTTGACTCGGGCGAAACTGACGCGATCTTGAGGGGTGGTTTACTGGCCCGATTTCAGCTGCTTCCACGCGCCGTGTCGCGACGCCTGGAGGGAGTGTGACTCCGAGTATCCTATTTATGAAGCCACAATGGCATGGTGCCGGAGTGGTAATAGACTGGCTGCAGAGAGGAAGCCATGCGACTGACTAGGCCTGTCAGCTGAGCAAGGGGGGCTGGCAATGTTGGTGCTAGACGCCTCTCTTTCATCTAATCTATCACTACTACTATTTCAAAGCATGTCATACTAGCATCCCTTCCTCTGTCTGTCCATTCGCTGAAGATACTGCTCCTCTGCTGGGTATATTTAATACCCACACTGGAACTATCGGAGGTGAAATAACATATCAAATTAATGCTTTACCTAACCAAAAGTCTGGATTAGTAGCTTGCCGTACATTTTAGTGTCCTGGATGGAGACGTGCAGAGTTCCTAGTTTCACTCCTGTCTTATCTGGCTCACTTTTGGGTGTGTGTGTGTGTAAAACATACCTGCTAAGGAATGTTGATGGAGCCTTAGGGCTGTGACGCGAGCATAATGTATGTTAGTTGGGTGAGGCTGAGGCTCTTCTCTGGGCCTTGCCACTGGAAACCAATTAGTGGACTATGACACACACACACACACACATACATCGGGAGATAGAATCTAAACCAAAGTGTAATACATGTCTTGCCCCAGATGCATGTATGGGTGTGCAAGTGTTCCTGGCTCTCAGCTAATGGTAGAGGAAGAGAAATTCTTTACAGAAATATTTTGCCAACTGGTCCGTTAAATGTAAGAATTATTTCTTCAGACGAACGCCACAAACGTTGTTTATCAGCTTAATATTTTTTTCTTCATAGAGACTCATCTTGAAACTAAGTACGTCATTATCATCTAAATAATAGACCCAGTTGAATAGGGGTTTAATAATTGGATGTCTAATAGCAGGTGGTGTTCAGCCACATTACAGCCACAGTTATTGATTCCTCCGATTTCCCTTCTTGTAAAATTTGAATCCATGAAGCATCAAATGGAACAATCTCTTCCCAAAGTAATTCCCACAAAATAAGGAGCTCTGGGAGTTTCAGGTCCTTCTGTACACTGACGCCTAATATTGTTGTACACTAATTTCCTCTTAATTGTGGGGTGGCATTTACCTGTAACAGGTGACTGCAAACAATTTGCATTTTTTAAAATTATTTTAATCTATTTAAATCTTTGTCACTCAAAATATGTGGTTTTGAGTCAGCTGTATCATAGCTGTACTTTGGAATCTACCTAGACGTGTTTTTGTTTTTTCTTCCTCTCCAATGTATCATCCAGTGTTAGCCTTTCCTCCACCATCCCATTACACACATACACACACACTTGAGTACATACATGCACCCAAATGTGTGTGAATAACTTGGCTGATGATTCTAAGCAGCTGTAGCCACTGTGTATGATCCTGGACCTCTTACCCCTCCTACACAAGCAGACGGAAACAGACACATGCATATACATACATACAGTACATTCACACACCCACATGAGCACCCTTAGGTTTTGTTTTTTGGGGGCGAGGCAGCTGGCCAGGAACAATGAGCAGCTTGTTTAGCATCTCAAAGCTGCAGCTCTCTCTTCCTTTTTTCTCCTTCTCCTTTCTGTCTGTCTCTCTCACGTTTTACAAGTGAGGACGGGAACAAAATGAAGTAATTATACTCTTTGATTTTAAATGAAACAGCAGGGCTTAGCGACGAGACGAGGACCACCAGAATCGCTCGGGGTTTAGAAGAGAGATGAGCTCTATTTATTTATTTTTGGGAAGAGAGAGAGAGCGTGAGAGAAAGCCAAATAAGATTTTGATCAGTCTCAGTGCTCCGTCTGTTGAGTGTAGTAGTGCAGCAATGGCTCTGCAGGCTGCACACTACCCTGATATCTATAATCCATGCACCCACATTGTGTCTGGTCAAAAACTATGTCTCCTGCTCAGTGATTCTTGGCCAAGTTTGCGCAGCGTTAGCGGTAACGCTCCTTTGATCAGATGTTCCAGTAATGCAGTGAATTATCTCATCAGCTTTACAACACGGGTGGAACACTTTGCAAAACTGTGGGCACCTGTGTCTGCGTCACGGGAGCTGAAGACTGTGAAGGAGCCGATGCGTGTCTGTCATGAGAGACGCATGAATGCAGCACCAGTAACAGCTGTTTACAAAAAACAAAACAATATGTATGTTAATATTAGTAAAACATTAAAATAATGAAGTAACACAAGAAAAAAGATCAACAGTGCAGTCCCACACCTTACTGAAGGTAACTGGAATGGAAATGTATATTTTTAACCCTTTAAGGATGAGTTGGAGCAGAATGTAAAAAATCGTATATTGTAGTTACCACCAACTTGCTACTAGTGTGTGGCAGCTGCCACACTGCAAAGCAATGTAGAGTGAAAATGAAGAGGCTGAGAGAGAATTACAAGAAAATGCAAGAGCTAGCACTTCCAGTTCCTGTTACCTGTGTGAATGCAAACAGAAAAAAGGCTTGAAAAGTAGTAGTGAGTCCCCAGAACTGTTTGATCTAATGTGTGCATGCTTCTGTTTGCAAAGTTCAGACATAATGTGGGGCCTAATTGTTCCCCTGACCAAGCTGTGTAAAATCTGGATAGGAAAGTATCAAGGCCACTCATGAGCAAGGCTCTTAAACCTAACCACAGTAGTCAGCACGTCAGGCTGTTACCTTAAAGGTTACAAAAATATCTCTGCATGCACGCTTCAGGATCTGCACAAGATTGTGCTGTAATGAGACATCTACATTTAATAATAATTAGACTTGTACAGCGCTTTTCAAGGTACTCAAAGCGCTTTACAATTCCATGCATTCATTCACACCTCAATCATACTCGGTGGTAAGCTACTAATGTAGCCACAGCTGCCCAAGGGCAGTCTGACACAGCCCCTCCGACCACCACCAACACCAACCACATTCACACTTAATGTGGGTTAAGTGGTTTAAGTGTCTTGGACTCGAACCAGCGACCCTCCGGTTGCAAGGTGAGCCCCTTCGCACTGCGCCACTGTCCCTATTTCTCCTGTCACTAGTTTCCATGTTGTAGCTGATTGGTGTATGAGCAAATTGTCATGTGCATTTCTTTGCCAAATTTCCGAAAGCAGTGAACACATGGGCAGTTTGGCAGGCTTCACATTCTGTGACATTCACTTGTAGTGATGCAACATGAATGGTGTGAAAATGATTATTCTCACTGCAGTAAATACATGACTAATTTTATGAGTGCAGCGTGATTACTGCTGCATATTTATACCCTGTAGTACCTCTAAAGAGGGTGGCTGATCATGCTGTGGGTGTCAAGTGTAAAATTACAAAGGAAATTTCTTTGTTTAGACTTTGCTGTCAGACAAAATTCTTATGCATAAGCTCCAAAGGGGGAAAACAACTGTGCTATGGCATTAATAAAAAGAGGCATCTTGTCCAGAACTTTGTAGCTGTGGAACAGCAGACTGGGGACAATTTGTCTTTAGTGTTATGCCATGGTATCTATTGGCTATCAATATCAAAGTTCTACTTTATATTAATAAATTATTTAGCAACTAATAATTTTTAAATTTTTGGGGGGGGCAACGCATTGAAGCAACAGCCAGTGAGAAGGCCCGATACTGGTGATTGACGTGACCTAGTAGTAAATACATTAGAGGGCAACCTGAGCCTAGAACGTTCTTTAGCAATTCATGGTGAGCAAATTGCTCCTTGTGTGGATGCAGCGTCACACTGAAGAACCATCCATGAAGGGAAATCTTGAAATCTCTTAACTTTTACTTGATTTTTTTAATTTATTTATAAATTTATGACTTTTGCTCATGTATTTTCATAGAGATGCAGGCTTATACATTTTATCAGTGACAGCTCCACATGTCCTGCTCAGCTGCAGTGTTATTGTGGCCCCATTGTGCGTACACGTTAGCCATATTCAGCCATGGCCTGAACTAGTCTGCTGACCCGAATTGAGTATTGATGCCTCTGGCTAAAATTCACAAAAACTCTCTCTGCTGTGTCACAAGAAATGCAATACAGCATACGTACATGGAGTGATGCTCTGTCATTTATTCGTTAAAGTGAGTTATATACTTGTTGGAGGGTGACTGATAAATTGACAGTTCCAGCACATACTCAGAGCTGTTTGCATTTGTACAAATTTCTCTGTTATTGTTGTAAAATTCAGTCAAACACGTAAAATGTTTGACTGTTGAAATTTTGGTAAATACGATTGCGTGTGTGTGTGTGTCTGTCATTTGCCAATATCCATGTGCTGTGTTCTATAATTTTTGAGCTGTTTTGGCCAGTCCACTGTGAAGTTATTAGAATAAAAAGGTGCCTCTTAGCTTTAAAAGAAGTGAAATTTCTTTTTCCTTGTCAACTAAAAATAATTCTTAATTTTCTTGCTTCATTTTGCGTCTAGTTAGTCACTCGGCTGTCATTTCGTCGCTTGGTCATTCCTTCTTCACGCCAGTGCGGGTTCCCAGTGTGAGCCATGTATGTGTTTGTGAGCAGGCACAGACTTTTCTCACGGTTTGAGGAAGTGCAGAGGCGTCATAGAAATGGCCCTGTTGGAATATGTAGGCAGAGTCATATTCCTCTCTCTGTCCACAGTCCTGGAAAGTCTATTTCTGTTTGTACAGAAGCTGCCTTCAGTTTCCCTTTCTAGACTTGGGCCTGCAGAGAGAAGCTTTTTTTTTTGTTTTCTCAGACCACTCCCCTGTTTTCTCCCATTCTTTGATTGTAATTGCATGTTAAGTAATGAGGCCCCTCGCTGGCCACACAGCAGCAAAATAAGTCTTGTAACCACATGTTAATAATTTTATGTCTGGATTGAACCTTGGATTGGCTGTGTGAGTGTCCATGGAGGCACTATTTCTATCAAAATCAAGAAGTGTTGGGGGAAAAAAAGACTCTGCAAACCAGTGTGCATGAGAAATGGGACCAGTTAACCTCCACACACTCGGTTATAGTTTGAGCACAAATGTTGATTTCTAGATTAGACATGCAGGGCTAATCAGCCTGAGGAAACTGTTGATGCATAATAAACATGCAGACAACTCATGACCTGGTAGTTTACTAGAAGTCAGAGTGACATGGACACATCCACTCAATATGGCAGAACACAGTGGCCTTCCACTGTCCATCCAACCAGTAGTGTTTTCTGCCTACTGCTGTGAGAAATGTATTTTAGAGCCTGTTCCACTTGCACTTTTGTTGACAAGAATTATAGAAATATGGTCAAATCTTCATCAGTCCTACTGTAATTGGTGAGCCTGGCAAGCATTGTATGGCTTGTGCATCGAGGACCAGTTTGGAGCTTTGATTACCAAAGACAGCCTGCAGCAAAATTCAGAAATGGTGTCAGAGAACAAGTTCTCACAGTGTGACCCACATTTACAAACCAGTCCATCAGAGATGAATCAATACACCAGATAAATGTCATTTTGAATAAAGTTTAGTTTGAAATTTGTCTCTTTCTCTTTGTTTTGGTTTTTAAATGCTTGGAAGCATTCCCACTGTGGTCACACTGTCTGGTTTTCTGTAAAATATCTTGGGATCATGACCATTTTTACTTAAGACAAAATGATGCAGAGAAAATATAATAAACAGATTGAAAAAAAATTGTCACACCATACCTTCATACTCAGTGCTACATTTGTGCATATCTACTTGGTTCTGAACACTTGCATGTTCCTTGTGTCTTTGTCTATAGGAGATAAAGATGGCAGCAAGGTAACGACAGTTGTGGCCACTCCAGGCCAAGGCCCTGACCGGCCACAGGAAGTCAGCTACACGGACACCAAGGTCATCGGCAACGGCTCTTTTGGTGTCGTCTACCAAGCTAAACTTTGCGACTCTGGGGAGCTGGTGGCCATCAAGAAGGTCCTGCAAGACAAGAGGTTTAAGGTAAAACATGACTGAGAATGGCAGCATACATAGATGATGACTATACACAGAAACATGCACTCAAAAGTTTACCCTCCAAATCACCTTTTTTTTTTCTTTTTTAAAATTGAAGCAAAGTAAAGATTTGAGAATATGAGTACCTGTGAAAGAGACATGAATGGAGTGATCTGTCTCACGAGCAGGGAGATCAGAGAAGCTGTGAAACAAAAGAAATCAAGAAAAGCAGCAGTGTTTTGCATTGAACACATTCCTACTTTAAAGAATGTCTTTTCTTGCAGTGTGTGTGTGTGTGAGTGTGTGTGTGGTAGTGGTAGTAGTAGTGGTGGGGAGGTTTTTCTCACACAGACAAACTCAAACACATAAATCCTCAGTCATCTATCAGGTTGGAAACATGGCTCTTTCGATTCCTCTGCTGCAAACCTCCTCCTATGCTTTGAATAGATTTGCCGGATGGCTCGTTCCTTCATTTGGTCAACATTGCTTTTGCTTCACTGGTTCATGGTCTCACTGTTTACGTGGAAATAAGTGTCCGGAGGATCATGACGATAGGATGTTTATGTGAAACGCAGAAACTTGGTAATATATAAGCAACATTACCTTGGTTTCTTTGCTAAGAGTAGGATTTTTCGGACTGGTTAAGGGTTTATCCTTGTTTCGGAATTCAGGATATGATGTTTATGTAGCAAATAAAATGGGATACTTCAAAAACTCATGTCCATGTAAACAAACTCATTGCCCCCACCGCCAGACCTCAGAAAGCAAAGCGTGCAGGATAGCTGTTTAGAGTTTTGTCAGGTTCTATGGGCTTTAAAAAATGAGCTTCCACAGTATTTTGAACATATGATTCGGCTGATGTTAAACTGGATGTTCAGCATGTTAAACTTGCAGCTGCCAATAATCCAAATATTTATTAGCCATAAATAACAAAGGGATCAAAATGTTATTGAGTGAAATGCACGTTCCCAGGATAGCGTCACTCAGCTTATGTTTGTTTCATTTTCACTGCAAAAAACATCCATTAACCTAGCTGGACTCCACATTTTTACCCCAATCTATACCCCACCTTTGAAACTGCTGGCTTACACCAGTTCATTCTTATTAGGGATATTATTGAATTTACTGCTACAATACCATTATTGATTCTGCTTATAGGGGAGATTTTTTAAATTGAGTCCCTTATAGATTGTTGATCAATTTTCTTTGTGTGTTTTCAGTGTTTTGAGACTGAATGGCTCCAGTGTAGAAGCAAAATATAAAACTGGCTTGCATTTGACTCATTTCTGCATTCATAAAAACATGCCTCCATTGATAAAGGCAGTTGGAGTTGCTTGGAGGCATGTGAATTTGATGTATTGGACAGCACCAGTTCTTAAGCGGAAGTAGTTCTTGAAATGTTAGTCCCTGCAATAAATCATATCGAAATGACGGTTATTATAGTCCGGGTCGCCTGTCATCTATAAATATTGCTAAACTATAATACTTGTAGTTTCAGTTTGATTAGGCTCCAGTCTCGCAGGCCCAGTTGCCAAACCCTCAGCAACTGCTGTTCGCTAGGGAAGTGTGGGAAGGGAAATGTGTTCCCCTGCTGGTTAGTCAAGAGATGTTGGTCGCAAAGAAGTGTACAGTGCTGCACCAGAAAGCTCATTGCAATTGTGTCGCTCACTAGCAGATTGCCGCGTTCGCTTGTAGTTTGCAAGGAAGTTGCCAATTTGTCTGCAAACACTTGCTACTGCTCACCAGGCAGTAGTGAAACTGTTTGAAGTGCTACACAAATGTAAATGAAGACAGTTTGCCTTCAAAGTAGAAGCTGCACCTTTTGAAACATGTCAGTGAGGTGACAGCAGTAAGGCTTAAACTTTTATTTGCAGACAAGTTGGCATCTTCCATAAACCTATGTGGCCTATTAGCCACCAAAGCAATTTTAAGGATTTCTTTGGTGCAACCCATTTCCCCTAGTGACAGCCAGCAACCTGGGGGCCAGAGGTTGCCAGGGGGTCACCAGCTGGCCTCTCGGCCAGTTTGACTGGGGTTTTAAACTGCCTCAAAACAGAGCCTTGAAAAATGATATGAAGTTTGATTCATCATCACCATCCCAGCTACAACTAAACATTGCACCTTAAAAAAAATGAGTGCAGTATTGCTGTGTGAGACTTTATACATTTGTCACGCACACACACACACACAATATACTAACAATTGGGGTTGGTTTGAGTATAACCTGAGCTATTCCTGCCTAAGCGCAGCAATTACTTTGCAGCTCTGAAAGGATTCAGACACTTAATTTCTAACTTCACAGGCAAAAATGAAAAGCTTTTGCAGTGATTAAAGGGGGCAAATTACCACCATAAAATTACTGAGAAAAACTATTTACACCTTACACCACTGACCTTGTAATTGTGTGTACACACGTTTCACCCGTAAGCTTTGATTTCAGTGTGACAAGAGATGCTTTAATGGCAGACATTTGACTAGTTAAAAAAAGCTCAGATCTTACTAAAAATAGCATCGCAAGTGGCTATGTTACAGTGGTCCAGTAAACAATGGCCGCAAACCAGCACGCAAAAAAAAAGAAAACAATCTAAAAATATAAAATAAAATGTTGGCATGAAGAAAAGAGGGAAATAAAAACTCAAAAGAAATTGTGTATTGATGATAATGGGTAGATTGAGCAAGTGTGTGTGTGGATTGCTGTTGTGTGTGTCATGCTACATACATGACCCTGTAACAAATAAATGAGTAAGCCATCGAATGGAACTAAATCTGTTATTTTTTGATTTAAACTGAGCTATTCCCTTTTTGCTCATCATTTTTTTGTCTCTTACTCTCAGGAGGACGTTCCGTGTTGTCTCCTAGACTCCCAGCCCTCCGCTCTTTTTCCTTTTTCCCATAACTGTGAGAGCTGCTCAAGTTCAGTCAAATCTGTTTGCCTGTAGCGTTTTCACACAACTGGTTCAGCTAAATACTTGAGCTGCTCAGTGCCCTGGGTTTAACCTGTTGGAGATTCAGCACAGATTCCCAGCATGTGCTAGTCCTGTCCTCCTCCGAGGCCAGACAAGATAAATGATGTCACTCAGTGGTGGGTGTGTGTGTGTGAGTGTGTGTGTGTGTGTGGTGGTGGTGGTGGCGGTGGTGGTGGTGGGGGGTCGGACATCTGCCACAGAATTCACGGTGCTTTTTACGGACACTCGCACTCTCTTTGTGACTCTGCATGCTGGCCACGGTGAAGTCACATCCTGCTCTTCCTGTTAGCCTGTGGTTAGCATGACGTGCTAGCAGGTTGCCTCTTTAAACAGCTCAGTGGAGCTCATGCTGTTTGATTGTTCAGTTTCCTCTTTAAAGTAGACCCTCTGCCTCAGCTGGCTGTCGCTCTTTCCGCCTCCTCGTCTTTCTCGCTCTTCATCTGCACATCCTCCTTGTGAACAGCTTGTTAGGAAAAATGAAGCAAATGAGGGCTAAGACTCTTCACATGACTGTCAAGCATGCGGCATAGTGTGTGTGTACCCTGTTACACACACACACACACACGCACAAACACCTGCGTTCTATTTTCTTCTCCCCCACTTCAAAAGCCTTTTGTCCACACTTCTGTTTTTTTTCCTGTCTGATTTAGTGTTCATCTGTGAAGTGAGCGTGGGTCGACTAAACCATGCCAATCAACATGTGTGAATGCTTTATTTTCTCTCACTGACTGACACACACACGCACACACACAGAAAGTCAAGTCAAACAGGATAATCATGTGAATTGGCTTCTGGTTTAACTGTGGGGCAGCCTTGGTGGGCTCTGTGTTCTTGTTATTATTGGGTCTGTCCTTCTCCCTTCTCATCTGAGGGATCACATATCAGTCTATCGGAAAATGGATGCTTGCATTAGAACCGGCTCAGACCAAGAGCACGTCTGACGGCAGCTACTTTTAAAAATTATTAATACGTTTTCCATTATATTGTATTTTTTGACATTTTTAACAAAGAAGAAAAGAAACAAGAAACCTGATCTATTTAACACCTCCATGCTTTAAAAAAAAAATACGTTCAAACCTGTCAAAAACACCCCTTTATTCTTCTATTTTGGATGATTTGCATCTTGAGTGGGTTTGTAATTTATACATTAAAACATTTTTAATGCCTAACGGCTGCAGTATATTTAAAATACCTCCATTTTTTTCATTTGCTTCATTGTAAAATATACCTTGCATTGACTTCATTACATTGTTTGTGATCATATTGCATAATCTCACAAACACAGCTCAATAGAATTACTGCAAAATCTATATTGTTGCAGTCTTTTCCCCAATTTTGTTGGCTATGTAAAAGCGCCATGCTTTGAAAAACAATTTGAGTGTCTGTAGGAAGCCTTTTAAAGCAGCAAAATCAAGGAGCTGGTTGGCTCGCCTGGAGCTATTGCACAGGAATAATTAGAGTAGAACAGGGCATGTGTTTATGAAGGTTGTATTGTGCTTTGGCTTTGTGTTGGTAATCTTTTTGGAAACTGGATGCAGTGTGCTTTGGCAGCATCAGCTGAATGAGGTGCTCAGGTGTAGCACTTCCAGCAGCCTCAAATCAAGGCTTTTCTCTCTGTCTCTGCTGTCTGTGCTGCTGACACGCTGGAGGATGATAGGTCAGCAGGATGGACTGCAGTATAACTGGAGCTGGGCTGGGCTTTACTCGACAGCCTTTCTGCTCCTCCTCCATATGCTGCCGTCTCTCTGTCTGTCACTCACAGACGCACCCTCAAACACTCCAGCGCAAAGAGACGAGGGCGTTGCCTGCAGTGCACGATGGTTCGGCAGCCGGTCTGTGACCCCATGTGCAGTGATGTCAGTTGATGATGTGGGGGGTTGTGTGCGTCGGGGATGTGTAAAGGGTGAAAAAGCAGGGGGAGGACTGTTGGGGTCGATTTGCATCAGCCTCTAAGTAAATTAGACGGGGGGGGGGTCTACAGCAGACTATTGAGCTACCAGATGCTCTGCTTTGCTGCTGTTGTATAGCTGGTGAGCTCTGCTAACGGGACTCGGGTTTAAAGCCTTATAAAGTGAAAGACAGCTGCAAGCATCATCACGACCCACGTAAGGGGCTTTTCATGAGTCACCTGTTCAGACAAACAGTTCACACCACACACTATTTCATCAGTCACATTAATTATTTTTAATAAAAAATATAGATTCACTGATTTTAACTTTTTAAAATGTGAATATGCTTCTTTTGACAGGCAAAATAAGCAGCTTAAAATCTTTCGGTTTAAGAAAACTATGATCTTTTGTGTTATTGCGCACAGTAAACAATTTATTTTTTCAATGCATTTGTATTTTTCCCTTCCACTCCTACTATTTTACAGCGCCGTTAAAATGCGATGTCTTCAGAGCAGGTCTAATGATCCCACTTTAAAGGATTTTAAAGGTTTTTTGGGATAATTGTCTCGAGTTAATGACTTATCAAAGTCACTGATAAATAATATTCTATAAATTTCAGTTAATCAGTAATATAATCCGATTAGTCAAAGATGAACGCAATCTCCAGTTGCTGCTCCACATAAGTAGGACTGATGCTAAACCTCTTTGTTCCACCTTGGCCAAGGCCTTTTTGTGTGGATTTTGCACATTCCCTCCGTGTTTACGTGGGTTTTCTCCGAGCACGCCGGTTTCCTCCCACAGTCCACTTAGTGGGGTTTGGTGGGGTTGGCGATTCTAAATTGCCCATAGATGTGTTAATAGTTGTCTGTCTCTGTTAGCCTTGCGACAGGCTGATGACTTATACAGGGTTTACCTCGCCTCTTGCCCTATGACAGCCGGGACAGGCTCCCGCCCCTCCCCCCGAGCCTGAAAAGAATAAGTGGAAGGGGATGGATGGATGGATGGATATTTTAAAAATGATCTTCTAAACTGTAGTGTCAGTTGATCAGTTGGTGTTTGATGTGAGAAGGTCCTTTTATGCCACATGTGAGCCTATTCAAGCAATACAAAGATGATTTGTGTGCAGTCTTTCTACACTAAATCTGAAGCCCGTTTTTAGATGAGCTCAGACAGTACATCGGGTCATTGGCAGTTCTGTGGTCAGCCAGCTAACTGCACATCTTGCAAGTGGCTTTACATCATTTCCCACCCAGAAACCCACAGCACAACGGTTGATGTTGAGTCGCTGACACTGAGTCTGCAGCTTATTAGTCAGCTTGGCAATCATGGAATTTTGTGCTTGATAAATAACTTTGTGAATTCATTCAGTAACCAGTTCAGGAAGGTGAACTACTTTTGAATTTCTTTGCCAGCAGAAATGTCTGCTTGGATTTTCTCTGTACAAGTATATTTGCAATATTCCGATGTCATTGTGGTCATATTTGCTATCTGTATGCCACAAAATTCAAAGCTCTTGGATTCTGAATGTAATTATTTTTCACAGAACCCACTAGCCTTTATCAAATACCAAAAAAAGTGAATGTGGGTGGCAGTCCTTTTGTAGTTACAAGTGGACATTTTCATTGAAAACCCACATCGCTGCTATAACATAAGTAGCTCTAATAAGTTTTAATTTAAAATATTATTATGCACTCAGCAGGGTGCACCTTCCATTCAATTTGCAGGACTTTTAAGCAAAAGTCAGAATATTATGTAATGTCTCCACTTCACAGCTACACACACATTGTGTGTTTTTACTTTGCCCCTGTACTGAGCTTTCTTCTGATCTCTTTGTTAGTTCTCTGTAGTCTTTACTACCATCCATTTATTTTTCTACTCTGGAGCCACACTATCCATATGTTACACAAGCAATTTAGTCAACAGTGAGCGCTGTGGAGAAGAGCAGGAAAGAGGGAAGGAAAATGGAGAATGGGAGAAAATATGGAATATAATGGAGGCGTTAAAGCTTTTCGTAATGCTTGAATTCCTGCCCACCCTTGAGAAAATCCATACACTTACCTTTTTATGTATGGAAACACTGTATATGAATATAGATGGAGGGGTCTGACAGGGATCAGTGATTACATTTTACTTTGTTCTAGTGGCAAAGGCATCTGGATTAGCACACTGCAGGCCCCAGAGCTTTACTAAAGCTCTTAACATCTTCTTGCAGAAGTCTTTCTACAGGTGCTGGTGCTTTTGATGGGAACGGGTGTCAGGCCATGGGGCCTCAAATCCTGTCAGCACATAATTTTGTCATGCTTTTTTTTTCTAGCTGAAATTCCTTGAAGAAATATTTGTCTGTTGTTTATGCTTATTAGCATGCTCTTGGTACATTGGCCTGTGACAGTGATGTGGTTGTCAGTAAGATTATTGTGACACCAGATGACTAATGGTATGTGTTTTCTGCTATAAGACAGAGCACACATGCCACATTTTTTTTTTAAAAAAACATGTGGCATGTCCACAGTGCCGTCATTGCTGTTGAACCATGTGATTCTGACATGTAACACTTCTAATATCTAGTTTCTTTAAAAACGGCTCAAAATAAACTCTCCATGTTGTGTTGCAGGTTCAGTGAAAAGCTTTCAAGATCTGCTGACAGTCTTTAGACCAGCTGTTATGAAAGCTGTCTGAAGCACCAATTTAATGTATCTTTTCATATGTATTTTTTTCTTTTGTTCAGAATCGTGAGCTGCAGATCATGAGGAAATTGGACCACTGCAATATAGTCCGCCTGCGCTACTTCTTTTATTCCAGTGGAGACAAGGTGAGTCGGCCGAGCGTGCTTCTTCTAAATATTCAGCTGACTGTGCATATTTAGTTTTTTTTTTTTTGAAAGCAGGCTTGTATAAACATATAATCCTTGTTTTGGTTTTCTAAAATAAGTTAGTAACTTATAGATTCCTCTTGTGTGGGCCTTTTCAAGTTATCTTGGGGGTTTGCAAACAAAACAAGAAGATGAAATTTGTTGAGCAGTAGCACAACACCAAGCCTCACGTAGGCAGCATCTTGATGGAATAACGAAATGTGCTCTGTAGACTTAATATATTCCCTTCGCACTCTGTCCTCAAATGCTTCCTTTCAGTACAAGTTTTTCCTTCTTCTCGAGCATTTTTATGTTCGCTTAGTTGCTCAGTGTTTAAAGGGACTGCACACTTGGCATCACTCAGAGTTGTAAAGTTATTTAAATTTGTCACAGTTTTGTCGTCTGTGGGAGTTTCTTCTTTTTTTAAAAAAATGTTTTTTTGGTTGGTTTTCGAACAGTCTTGGCCTGCTGGCCGAATCCACTCATCACGCATCTGCCTCCTGGCCAACTTAGCCATAATAAATACAATAGTACAAGCTGTGACAGGAAAGTCCGCCTTTGTGCCTTGCTGTCGGTCTCTGCCGACCATCAGAGGTCCCCTGGAGACTACACGGCTGTGCTATGTCATTCAACTAGCTTACGACGGGCAAAGGTCTGTGTGTCAAATATAGAACCACATGGACTTGGCTCACATGCTGTCGGGACTATACCCATGACACTGCAGTTAGGAATTCTTTCCTGATGCACGCCTACCGAGGCCAAGGAAAGCTGTTGAAGATTGTAGGGGAGTGGACTGAGGGCATCTGCTAATTATAGATTCACTCAAGCTCTCCCTTCCGTGCTGTGCAAGCTCCACCCTGTCCCGACCTCTCGCCATGTGCCCACTGAACTCTGTGAATCACTGCTAATTCTTGGTATACTGACACACTGGCTGAGGTGACTTGTTGCACCTTACACCTGGTCGACTTTTGCAATCGCAGTTATTTATGATTTTATGTTGCACAAGTTTCATTTGAGTCTCTATTGCATACCCCTTCACATCTTTGTAAATCCCCTGTTGTGTTCTCGTTCATGTATCGGTTTCTTCTCCCCCTTCATCCTCTCCTCACCATGTCTATTTATGGAAACTGGCACCATGTTGTTGGTATGGGATTTTACCACCCATAGAGCTGCAGAGGTGGTGAAATAGGCAAAAGGTAATGTCAGTGGGATGGAGAGTTTTGGGCAGATTGATGGACAGATGGCAGATGGGTTTAAAAAAAAAAGTATGAGAAGGAAAAAAAGACAAAGAAATGGCATGAGAAGCGGTCAGGTGTGTGTAAGTGCCATTGTTGTTCTGAAACAAGGGTTCATGCTGGGTGCAGCTGTGAGACTGTTGCTACAGAAGCTGTCAGCATGTACACAGGTAGTCTTATGTAAGTGCTGGCATGTGGCGTGCCTGATGGACACTGTGTGCTTTTGCTTTTACCTTTTAACCGCTTGTATAATACTGTGTTTAAACAGAAGGCCACCAGTCCAAACAGCGTGGGCAGGGAAGCAAATAGTCGCTTGACTTTTAACTGTAAAAATCACAGTGAGAGTGGATGGAGTGACATCGAGCTGCCCTCTGCTGCATTTCTTCTTAAAATCACATATATTTACGCACAGATTGCTTTCAGTAACCCAACTGATGTGAAAACATGCATTATGACAACATTCTTGGCAGCAGATTGACACTACAGGGTTTCTCTACTGTGACAGACTAAAAGCCTTAAAGTTCAGTTCATTTTCAGGTTACTGAATAAACAGTGATTAGATATATGAAAGACAGAGTTCAAAAATCAGCTAAGTAATTGTCCATAGATGAAGAATTGGTATAAAAAAGAACTTGAGCTATGAGCCAGTGACATGCACCCACCTGTCACTTCTTTTAAATATACCTCTCTAACACTGGACCACCTTTTGCTTTCAGAACTGCTTTATTTCGTCATCACGTAGATTCAGCAAGGTGCTGGAAAAGTTCCTCAGAGATTTTTGGTCCGTATTGACATAAAAGCATCACACGGGTGCTGCAGATTTGTCGGCCTCACACCCTTGACGAGAACCTCCCATGCCACCATATCCCAAAGGTGCTCTACTGGATTGAGATCTGGTGACTGTGGAGGTCATTTGGATACAGTCAACTAATTGTCATGTTGGAGATGATTGGTGTGTTATCTTGCTGGGAGGAACCATCAGAAGATGGTTACACTCTTCAGTTGCTAAGAAGGGGTCCAAAGTGTGCCAAGAAAATGTCATCCACACCATTAAACCACCACCAGTCTAGTACACAGCGTTTTCTGTTAGGTTCTGATTTATGATTGGGAAAACTTTCCATGATGGGGAAAATTTATTAGATGTAATTAATGAAACTATTGTGTCACATGTGTAAATGACAGTGATGAATGAATCCTGCTGCTCTGTGACGCTGCAGATATGTAATAAACTCAGAGGAACAACTCCTACACTCCTGAAGCATCAAACTAAATTTCTTATTGCCAGTGAGTCTTGTTAATCTGTTCTATCCCCCGGGTCATTTGCAGTAAATTCAACTACTATAAAATTGTATTTATACAACGTGGTAAGGTGTTGGGTGCTTTTCTAGTGGTCTGTGTGGCGAGCAAAGTCTTTCCCACTTTCTGTGGTATTTATGGTCCAATGTTGCATGAGTAATGGTGCGTAAATGTGGAAAAGCCCTATAGTCATATTTTCCTTTGTGCAGAAATAGGCCCATTTATCGTATGTAACCTGAAAACTTAATGACTGCATGCTTCTGACCGCTGTCGCCATAGGCAGTATGTCTTTGTTTGGTTATTCATACAAATGTCTGTCCATCACATTCTGGTGAAACAGCTGAGTAGTTTGTGGGAAATTGTAGGAAAAAATGTTAATTGTTGACATTTCACATCCCAAAAGTCAGAGGTCATCATCACTATATCACATTTGGTCTGATTCTGAATTGGTGGCCCACATTTCTCCAAAGTCTTCACTACATTTATAATGAGTCTGGATAAATATGAATGTAACTCTGACTGGTTGTTTGACCATCTGCTAGGTAATAACGGCATTATTTTTTTCTGTTAATGGTAGTGGGGTTTTTTTTTGTTTTTGTTTTTTTTTGGGTTTTTTGGTAAGCTAAGAAACTCACTGGTATGCTTGTGGTGAAAAGAGGAGCCACAATCTTGTACCTGTCCATCCATTAATACTACAACTGTGTACAGTTTTGACTTGCAAGTTACTAAAAGTGAATGTTGACTAATGTTACTTCCTATACGAAGCGGACACTTTCAGATGCTGTCCGATGAGTAGAGAGCCGTGCACGTCAGAGAGAGACTTGGATGACGTAAATGACTTGACTGGTTTGCCTGCTTGCTGAATTAGCTGGAAAGGGGAAAAACGAACTGCATTGGTTGCCTGTGCTGACAGTTTATCCATATGTTTGGTTTTTTTATTGGTGTCTTTAAAGGCTACATCAAGTTTTCAGTTCTTTGTTATTTTACATTATGTTGTGCTTACATGGTGCTTGATTTGGTTTTTTTTTGAAATGTTAATAACTAAATGGTTCATAGTTAGCCTGTTTTATTTTTTGAGTTCAGCTGGAGGATGGCTGAGGAAACATGCAGTACAAATAGTTTTGTGGGGTGGGGGAGGCCCACGGGCACTTTTTTTTTCACCTCTGGGCTTCCTGGCTGGTTTATCTGGCTATGACCATCCCAGTGTAGCTTTCTGTTAAGGACAACCTTTTTTTGTTCTTGAACTCAGTGATTCCAAAAACACATGCAGATGTTAATACACAGTCTGTGTTTGAATGGCATTGCATTTGGATAATGAATTGGTCGAGCTGTCACTAGATTTCCCGGGAAGCAGTGAGACAGGTGAGAGTTTATGGCTGTGGCTAACATATCTGGCGGGGCTCCTGCACATATTAAAGACTTACTTTTAGATTCATAATGCCATGCTGCTGGCTTCATTAGTGTGGGCCAAAATAAGGACTCAGTTAACACCCCTCACGTGTCCCTCAAGCGCTTTCTGTGCTGCTATCTACCTTCATTGACTCCATAGACTCATTTACACTCACAGTTGTGTAATTTTCTCATGATATGCATTTAAATATGCTTCATAAGGGTCAGCAAGGAAGCACAGATGCACATGAGACGGTGGGTTACACACTGCAACCATTCTACCAATTCTTGTAGCACCATGAATCTTAATGACAGAGGTGAGTGTTTTTTCTTACCAAATTAGAGACTGAATTGCTTTGCTGGGAGTGAACAAGGAGCCAATCAGTTCCTGCCTGGCTAACCTTCCGGGAACAAGCCAAGGAAGTGGCTTCGTAGTGAGGCAGGAAGTGAGTCATCGCTGTTGCTATGCTAAATATAGCTTTTTGTGGCACTAGCAGGAGGTGTAACAGACTCTCTAGACGTCACAATTGTTATCAATGGGAGTTTTGCTGGTGAAGGAGGAATGGCTGCATGCACGGATTGGTAGAAGAGAGACGCACAGAGAGAGGGGGTGCTAAGGAGTGAATGCCAAGCCGGTGACAGATGAGTCTGTAAAATGAAGCCATAGTCACTGGTATCGGAAATCGAGTGTGTGCATGCGTGCATGCATGTCTATCACTCTTCCAGTCGTCAAGGCCCTGTACTTCACTCACTGTCTGTATATGTGTCCAGTCATCTGAGTGTGAACAGGAGAGAGCTGTCAGGACAAAGCAGGACACTGAGCTGACAAAAGAGTACTGCACAGTCTGTCTGGAGGCTCTTCGCAGGCCCAGCTCACTCCTCCTGCTTTGCAGACCTGCAGGGAGCCAGCACCTAAGCTGCATGTTGGGCAACACTGCTAACAGATGGGGGAGAGGAGACAAAAGGATACGTAGAGTCAGCCCCAAACGAGCTAGAAGGGAGAGAGAAAAGCAAGAAATATTTTTTTATTTTATTTTAAAAGCTCCGCTTTTTTACTCAAGGAAGTATGGACATTGTTTAGTACTAGCTAGTCTATATGATTACCCATAGCAGTATTTGCTCACCTCAAACCGATCCTCTCAAAGATGTGGTGATTTCAGAACACATATGCTTACAGATGACAAATTTATGAGCGTTGTGATACAGCTGTGAGATGGGGTCTAATTTTCCTGTGAGTTGTTATTATTATCAGAAATCACAGTGTTACATGCCCCTAAACTGAAGCCACACCCATGTGAAGTCCTTACAATTGAGCTCTTTGCCAACATAAATGTCTGATGAAGTGTAAATGAGTGAGAAAAATCTTCTGTTAGTTACAACACAGCTTGTATCTTAGAGGCAAGTCACTTATGTTGCAAGCACAAAAGACTGAGGGGTGTATCAACAAATCCCTTGAAAAAACATGAGAAAAAAACCCAGCATCAATAAAATCATACCAGGTGTATTCTTGCACTGCCCCATATGCTTCAGCTGTATTTAAAGCATCAGTGAGCCACACTGTTGCACTTGCTGCTACGTTCTTTCACTAACATGGCCAGTGTAGTTTATTTTGGGTTAATCCCACATCACCACTTTGGTGCTATGAATACTTACTAGAGCACCAAATGTGTATCAATACCCTGGTGAAAATAGTCCCCCCACAAAACCACAGCTTGCTCTAGTTTGAGCAATATTAGATCAGATCTATGCTGTCCAGTGTTTTGAGCATTTTTCATAAGACCACAATATTTGATTAAGCCAGTATTAAAAATGTATGCGTTTTTGAAAGGAAGTCAAAGTACTGAGAGCGATAGTATTACTGTAGTTGCTCTTGCAGAGTATTAGTGAAAAATGAAATGCCAGATTTGTCCTTTTTTTGAAAAGAGCTCAGTTTGTTACATTGTTACTACTAGTAGTAAATGATCCAATTGGTTTTATTATTAAGTCCCATATGAGGCAAAGATGTAAAAATAATGAATGATGGAAATTTTCCAAATGATGCCATTGATCACTCAGTGCTGGTTTATTCCCGTTGCCCAACCCCAACATGGGCATAGTGTTTTATGCAGAGCTGTTCCTCCTAGCATGCAATCAGGGCTTGAGCAGGCCAGTTATGAATGCGTTTGTGAGTAACCTCTCTCATGAATATATAAAGTGTTTCTTAACTGCTGCGTTTCAGCCTTTGGTATGTTATTTATTTATTATTTTTAAATGATTTATAGCCTTGAGCAATTGTTTCTCAAGAAACTCTAGTGGTGTACTTTGGACGCACTCTCGCCACATTTGAAGGAAATGGGAAGTCTTAGCATAATTGGGTGGAGAATCCCCAGATACAGCATCCTTTCATGGTCAGTGCGCTCCAGAGTTCAACATGCACAACCCTGCCTTCCAACACTGGCCTTGTCCAACCAGGAAACGAGGAAATGATATCATTGTCTGCGGCCACCGTTGGGGCACCGATCGTTATGACGCATGGTTGTGTGCTTCCTTCCCTCAGGGAGAGATACAATGGGTTCCCAGTGAGGCTGAAAAAAAAAGAAAGGAAAAAAAGCATCAGTTACATTGCAAGAAAACGGCTTCTTTCTTTAGGAAAAGATGCATCACAGCTGAGAGGAGAGACAGAATAATAGGATGAATGCATATTTTGCTCACGAGTTTTGATTTCAAGTCCTACATTTTCCTAGATTGTATTGTTTTGTTTAATAGTTTCTGATAATAATGCTGTTTGTGTACTATCCTCATGATTTGTCTGTTTTCTTGTTGCTGCTCTTCACCAACAGAAAGATGAAGTGTATCTGAATTTGGTTCTGGACTACGTTCCTGAGACTGTCTACAGAGTGGCCAGACACTACAGCCGAGCCAAACAGACTCTGCCTATGGTTTATGTGAAGGTATAACACCCGGTCTGACCTTCTGTGTAACAAACCTGATAGGCATGTTTTCAACTCCCTATTTTTATGCTTGCATCTACTAGAGTAGCTTTCCATGATGCACATTTCAAAATAATTCTTATTATACCAGCCCCTTGGTACCGCATACGGCATTTTTGTGCGTGATTCAGCCATCATGTACTTTGGTCTGGAGAGTGTTTATACTCTATAAGGTCCATATAGGTCCACTTTAACCAAACTGCCCCACATTATATGTCCTGTATCTTCTTATAGCTTCAGATTTCTTGAAGTATATTTTCCCTTTTTCTATAAAATCCCATCCTAAAACATGTCCAAGTATGTAAAACATTAATTTTCTTTCAGTGTTGTAGTTGCAATCTCAGTTAATATTAGAGTTTTTCATCCTACATCAGGAGATCCACAGATAAATTTTTTTCTTAGCTGACTTTTATTAACTTTCAGTAACTTTTTGTGTTTTATATAGATCTCAGATTAAAGAAATAAATAAAAAATCACAGAACACCAAATCACCAAAATCTGCCAAAACAGATGTTTTAAACACGTCCCTCTCTGTAGTCTCTCTCTCCTGTTTTGTTTTGGTTGCATCCTGTGAGCACAGACTTACTCTGGCTGACAGATGTGTGAAACAAATTGGGAATAATTAGCAGAGAAAAAACTGAGTCTGAACGCCGTTCCTGTTTCAGTGAAGCAATTAAAAAAAACACCTGTTTGCTACACCTGCTGTTCCTCAGAGCAAAAACAGTGCGCTCAGTTTTATTTGAAAGGAAATGCACCAATATAAATATCAATTAGAATGAAACACCTACATCTCTGTGTTAACAAGTCATATTTTTTTTATCTTTGCAAGAACAGGGTGACCTGTAATTAGATCGCAAAATTTGAAACAGTGAATTCATTACGATTTTAAATTTAGCTTTAGTTTTAAAGACCATGTCAATTTTCGTTTTGAAACGCACTTCCTTTCATCACCTGGATAACAAGGTTCAGGAGAAGCAGAGTCTCAACGTTTGCTGTAAAATGTACTTTCTGGAGCTGAAAAAGAGTTCTGAGTTTCTGTACTTTAGTACTGTAATGAAAGCTGAGTTTGCTGTTTCTGTAATGTGCATGTCTCTCTTTCTCTGTGTGTGTGTGTGTGTGTGTTTTTTCCTACGTAGTTGTACATGTACCAGCTCTTCAGGAGCCTGGCCTACATTCACTCGTTTGGTATCTGCCATCGGGACATCAAACCCCAGAATCTGCTCCTGGATCCAGAGACGGCCGTGCTCAAGCTCTGTGACTTTGGCAGGTGAGGCATACACTGCCATTTAGTCATGTTTTACAGTGAGCTGATTTTTTTTTTTCCTTTTGGCATTCAACAAAAGACTGATGCTGCCTGATGCTTAGACTGGTACTGCTGTTATGTCTAATAAAGCAAAAGTGGGGGCCAGCAGCTAGCTAGCTTAGCTCAGCATAGGCATTAGAAATGGGGGAACAGCTCTTCTGGATCTGTGAAAAAGTAGAGAAAATAAAAAAATAAAAAAACCTACCACGCCTTCAAAAGGCCACCAAGTAACCCTGTTCTCTCTGAGTCTCTAGCGGCATCATGAAGACAGCAAAAAAGTCCCTGTAACACTGCTGTATATCATTCTTACAGTAATTTATGTAGGGATTAAACAAATGAGGCTGAGCGACAGTTTCCCCCTGCTTCCAGCCCTTATCTTATAGCTTCATGTGGCTTTGAATTTATGAAAAGAGTATGAGAATTAAATCAGTCTTCTAATGATCAACTCTCAAGATAGCCAATCACTCTGTTTCCGCAAATATCACTCCTTTTATATGAAATATCTTTTCCTTTTGGATGTGGTCGGAAGAAATCTGGAATGATCGTGATTGTAGATCAGGGAAATGTTGGTGAAATTGAATTGTAAAAAATTAGCAGTAGAAGTCCTGGCTTTGTTTGATAATGCACGTAAGCGCATATACACGTGCGCAATGTGAAGCCAACTCGAGGGATTGGGACTAAATGGCTATATAGCTTTAAATCTAAATCGCTCTTTAAATGCTGCAACTCTGTTACCATTTGTGTTAGAGAGAAAATTCAAATGGTTTCAGAAAGTAGAGAAAATGAGCTTTACAGGGATATTACCATGCCTCCTCAAACATTTAGGGCTACAGAGAAAATGCAAATGATTCCTGAAAGCTGAGAATTATTTTGTAACTTTACAGCCAAAATTAAAAAAAAGAGAGTCCAGGCTGCTTGTATGATTTTTGGCTGATAAATGGCTAACCCCACTGAGATTCTTTGGGATGGACTCCTCCCATCATCAATAGAAGATACCGGCAAAAAATTAACCCAATAAGCTTATCAACATGATGTTATGGCACATGTGCACAATTATCAGAACTAAAAGCAGTCCAACTAATATAATGGTGTGACTTTGGGGCAGGGTATATGGGCTCTATAAAATGTGTAACTGTTCACCGTGCAAGCGCTCACTGAGTTCACTGTGTTCTTGAAAATAGATCATTTATTAATTATTAGTTTACCAAAAATGTTGAGATATTTGTAACAGCAATGTAGAAATCTTCCCTTTAACACTGAATTGGACTCTATAGTAAGAAGTGTGCAGAGGTTCAATATTTCACCGCGTTGTACTCATGTGTAAAACCTGATGGGGTGTTTCTTCAGGTTCTTATTTTTCTTCTTTTGGAGTATGCAGATGGTGATAATGATGGTTATTTGCTATGATTTTGTGTGCAGTGCTAAGCAGCTGGTCCGCGGAGAACCTAACGTGTCCTACATCTGCTCTCGCTACTATCGAGCCCCTGAGCTGATCTTTGGTGCCACTGACTACACTTCCAGCATAGGTAGGCTAACACCAGCTTTAACACTTTGGCCACCTCATACATTCATATTCTGGAAATGATTTGATTGCATGTTACTCATGATATCATAAGCTTCTCTACAACAGCATATCACAAATGGATGATTGCGGTTGCTACTCTTCTGTTTTTACATTTGGTCACTTTCCTTCACCTTTAGATGTGTGGTCAGCTGGCTGCGTACTGGCCGAGCTGCTCCTAGGACAGCCGATCTTCCCTGGTGACAGCGGGGTGGACCAGTTGGTGGAAATTATAAAGGTAATGACCATGCTGGCCCACAGGGTGAAAAGTATTTAGACATTCCCAAATAAATGTCACTTCAAGTTCAAGAAATATTACCCAGCCTAATGGTTCCACTTATGTGTTTCAGGTTCTAGGCACCCCGACTCGAGAGCAGATCCGTGAGATGAACCCCAACTACACTGAATTCAAATTCCCCCAGATTAAGGCACATCCTTGGACTAAGGTGAGTCAACAGGTACAAGAGCCCTTTTACTTCTTTAAGATCCACCACACCAACATTTTGTCATTCCTGTTTTGCTAACATGCTCGCTTGCTGCTTCACTGCCACCCGTCATCATCATCTTCATCTTCATTTAACAAACCTGCATGTGGAATAATTGCTCGCATTTGCACCGAGGTTTGAAAAATATAAGACATCCCAGGGCTGCCCACAGATCCTTAAAAATTAATTCATCAAAAACTAAGTTTGGGTTTTTCACCCTGAGATTCTGGAAACGGCAACATTCAGGCTTTGATGCTCTGAGCAGATACACAATCTGGTAGCTGGCAAAGGAAAGGAAGTGCAAATCAAGCATGGCTGAATACCAGGCAATGTATATGAGGCATGGTGCACTTTGGCTTATGTGAGAGCACTGAGTGGGATTCCACAAGTATTTAATGTTGTTTTTTTCTTCAATTTTAGATAAGTTGGTCCTAAATTTCCTTAAGTGGCATCATACGGAGTTAAAAAGCCTCAGGCTGGCTCAAACTGTAGGAATCTTTCTTTCAGTTTCAGGCTTAGTACCGTATTTGATTTGTTGGCTCGTTCTATTCAGTAATTTTCTTTTTTCCGCTGCTTGTTAATCAAAATAGGGTAAAAGAGTAAACATCGCTGCTTGTTATGAAGTCTCGACTGTTGATTTCTTGCTGTTTTTGAACATCCTGGGAATGCAAAGTTAGCACCTGTCATATTTATATCTCCTGTTGATTTTCCAGCCACAATAATTATATAAAAAAAAACAAAACTGCCGAGTGGCAAGACTTGCTTCTGAAAGGAGTCTGACAGCAGTGCACGTTCGTCAAGCTATAAACAGTTACTCCTTTTGTTCTTGACCACCTGTAGCACAGGATTTACACCCGTTATCATTAGCATCAAAGTTTTGGGACAGGCTCAAAGCAATATATAATCTGACGCTTTTGAGTGGATTGATGTTAAATTCATGTCATCGTAGTTACAGTCACGCCAATCTGCTGCATTAGCTCCCCACATCACGCTGTTGTTGCATTGCTTATATTAAATCTTGTGTGGAAGTAAATGGGTGGTACAATCTAAAGGGAGAGTCTCTCAGCTAAGGTGAGGTGCCTCGCTGCGTCCTCTCTCTGCAACAGCAGATTTGCTACTGACTGTAATAGCAACTATATACATCCACTGATTCATTCATAACCTGTCATAAAAAATGCATTTGACAAAGTACATTAGCTTTCATAAGATATCAGTAAAGATTAATTTTTCATTTGCTAACCCAGATTAGGACATATGCGCCGTGTGTGTGTGTGAGTGTGTGTGTACAGCACTGAAATGTCTCTTTTTCTTTGGCAACACTTGGAAAACACTTCATGCGCTCATTGTTGATTCGAATCGATGTTCAGGTGTTCCGGCCACGTACGCCTCCGGAGGCCATCGCCTTGTGCTCCCGGCTGCTGGAGTATACGCCCACGGCCCGCCTAACACCCCTGGAGGCGTGCGCGCACTCCTTCTTTGACGAGCTGCGCGACCCCAGCGTCAAACTGCCCAACGGGAGAGAGAAGCCCTCGCTCTTTAACTTCACTACCCAGGGTACGCACACACACAAGTATTCTTCAGACATGTAACTAAAAAGGGGAAAGAAACATACCCTGTAGTCGCATTTGCATTGTAAATACGGTTTAAAACGAATATTAAAATAACAAATTGAGAGGGATATGAAGCCTTGGGGGTATACAGTTTTTCAGTGCCATCTATTTTGAATAATTATTCACATTTACTTTATTTAGATGGACCAACCACAGAAAGATGTGCAATTGTTTTATTCCCACTTACCTTTTTACTTATTTTAAATTTAGTCCAGGGGCTCGCAGATCAGTTTTCCAGAACCACATCAAAACTTTAGAAGAATTTAAAATAAATTTAAATTATTTCTTTGCCGTAGTCTTAGGCAAATCGTTTTTCTCCTATTGTGTGGTTATCCTTTGTCGTACCTCGTTTACATATAAGTAGATCTAAGCACATCTTAAAATGCTACTTTTTAAAAATGTATTTCTGCCTCTACCGTTGTCTTTATTTATCCTTTTCAGAAATACCTATGTTTCTATTGTTGGTCTGCAGGTGGCTTTGTACCGTCGTGGTGTGGTAATATATCGTGTTCTTCTCTTTCAGAACTATCTAGTAATCCCTCTTTGGCCTCCATACTCATCCCTGCCCACGCCCGCAGCCAGGCTGCCGCCTCCACCCCAACCAATGCGTCTGCCACCACAGGTTAGAGCCACGCTACCTCTGTCAGGCCATTGTTTCATGTGGCTAGCTGCTCTATATTTATTACTTTGAAGTACTGTTTGTGGCTTTTCTCGCTGCTAACATGAAAAACAGTTTCATTCCCTGAAGGTCAGTCTGTGTAGTTCAGATTTAAGTTAAATTTAACTTAAGCCAAAAGTTGGTTTGTATTGATGTCTCCAAAATGCTGTGTGAGTGCTAAACGCTGCGTTGCAAGTTGTTTCTTTGACGAACATACTGCCTCAGTGTGGCACATTTGCAGCTGGGGAGTAGGGCTGTGCTTTTGGCTTTCAGGGATTAATAAAACAAGATAATTGCGATTTAAAAACTTGTGCTAATTATTTGCAGACAGTTAATGCTTTGTTTAGTGCTGTAAATTCTTTACACTATATTGTGCTTCAGCCTAACCATGTAAGCCCAGACTCACTCCCTGTAATGTGATATGCGTAGCTCAGTTCACATTTATTTCTTATATTGACATTTTAAGGAACTGCTAGAAAGTTTAGTTCAAATATGATATGGTTATGTTTAACCTAAAAACAGTTGTGATCTCAGCGTCACTGAGGCTGAGATCTAATGAGGCAAAACTTACAGTGATTGCTGAGACCTGTGTAGTGTTATTAACATTTATATTCTTCATTCCAGTTTGTGTATGCACATTTGTGTCTGTTGCTCTCATTGTGTTTCTATAACTCTTTTTCTGCCTTTATCTCTAAACCAGCTGCTCAACTGAGTACTTCCTCTTCCTGTTCATAGATGGCAGCAGCACAGAGCGAGGTCCCACCACCACCACCGCCTCTGCCTCAGCTTCCAACTCCACCTCCTGAGCCCACAGAGCACTTGCCCCGCCCCGGTCTCAGCCCCAGCCCACAGCCTCTCCATTGCCCTGGCCAGGGGGTGAGCTCTGCTCAGCTCTGCTCTGCCCTGCTCCTCTCCCTGACAGCAGCGGAGCGATGCTGAAGCAGGCCGGGTTCGACAGCTAACTGACCACAAACCGAGCATCCCCAATCTGCCTCTTTTACCCCCCAAACCGGCCTCCTCATACAGCTGTTTGAACTCTTCTCCATCCTCCGTCAAAGATACCTCTCCGTGCCCTCTTAACGGGGACGTGAACCGCAGGGCCAGAGGTGTTGTCGGCTGTACTATTGATAAAAGTACACTGTACATGTATACACAATGCTAGCCTGCTAATGTTTGTAAGAGGACAATCTGTAGAAAAGTCCTAAGCTGTCCCCCTTTTTGCCCTCTTTTTCCCTCTCTATCTCGCCTCCCTCTACATTGTTCCATTTTTGCTGCATTCTTTGACCTTTGACCCCTGGCCAACCCCCCCCCGGCCCCCCAAATGCCCCCTTTTGGTTCCTTCTGTAGTGCATGGCCTGAGTATGGTAGGATCACCTGGGGGTCACCAAGCCCTCTCACATCCACTTCTGCAGACAAGGCATGAGGCTCACGCACGCGTATACACACACACACACACACACACATATACACACACCCTCAGACACACTAACACACCCTCAGACACACAGACAGCCCCTGACACACATGGATGCATGATGATCCTGGTGTATGTGGGAAGAAGCAGTCCTCTTTCTGAGGACATGTTTTGACAGTGTTGTTTTTTTGCCTCCTTTGCCCGGGGTTCTTTTTAAAATGGTTAAGAAGCTGTTTTACTCAACGTTGTTTTTAAGTTTAATTTTTTTTTTTTGTTCTCCTGGGCAGATGTCTTTTGGATTGCCATGTGCGATGGATGTGACATGTATCGGGTCCTGTGTGCTTGTATAATATATACATACAATACAAAACAAACATGCATACACAGTTTATATATTACTTTTCCTTATGTATAAAAAGTATATATAGATATATGTATATTAACTACAATGGTTCAGAAATCATTTATGATGAGCTCATATCTGGTAGAGCAGTGGCAATATTTGCTGCTGCCTAAAGACAATAGATTTAGCTACGGTGGTGTTTTATTTTTTTCAGTTTTCTTTGTATTTTATTTTATTTTTGCTGGAGTCTGGTCAGATTCCAGCAGCCACTTCCGTGTTGTTGTCTGTATTAAGGCTGTAGATGGATTTAGGGCGTCGCTCTATTTCCCCCCCGTCTTTGACCGACTCTGTCTGCAACGGCGTTTCTGTGACAGTGCAGTGTCTAGACATACACGTTCTCCCGTCTGAACCTCTATCTTACTGTCTCTGTGAAGAATTTGAGATTAGTTTTCAGCCTCGACTCTCGGCCGCGGTCTCTGGCGCACCGCTGACGGCCTTGTGCGTCGTGACCGCTGACTGAATTGTTTGCCGAGCGTTCTTTCTCCTCCACCTGCAGCACATAGAACCACTCGGTACAGTCTGACGAATCGTCTTATTTACGGAGAATACTCACTACATTAAAAAAAAAGAAAAAAGAAAAAAAGAAAGAAAACAGCAAAAAAAGACAAAAAACACGAAAAATTGAAATAAAAATCTGAATTTGTATATACAGCATAAATGCTCCTCACCAAAATCCTGACTTGTATGTTGTTTTGTATGTTATGTTTTTTTTGGTTTTTTTTTTCCTTTTCCATGTTGTGTTCAAGGTATGTATATATGCAGACCCATGTACTGTTTATGAGCAAAAACAAAGATGACGAAGGGTGCGGGAATGAAACGAAAAAGACTTAAAAAAACAAAAAAACAGAATCAGGGCAAAACTGATGTTTATGGATATTGCAGATGACGGTGATGATCATCTTTATCCAGCCATATGTTCAATCTTACCTGTACAGTAGATAACAGCTGTATTATTGTAACAAGAACTAGTCATGTATAGTGTAACTATAGTTTGGAGTGCCTTTGCTTTCATACACCTTCGCCTTGTTTCCACCCTCACCCAACCCACGCCATCGCCCCTCCCTCCCCCGATATTGTGACTCTCCCTTTGGTGCTGTTGAATGTCCTGCTATCCACGTGCTTACTCACGCACCCTCTGTCCCACCCGATGCACATCTTCTCCCCCCTTTTCATTGCACACTTGATGTAATATACAGACATTGTTAATTGTAAGGATATTTTTCCTTAACTGAAGATACAGTAGACAGGTGTTTATTTTAATAGATGTTTTATCTTGGACACACACACACACACACACACACACACACACACACACACACACACACACACACACACACACACGTGTAATGCAGTCCTGGCACAGACTCGGTGTATGAAGCGGGTGGGTGGTGTATTGTGGATGGCAGCAGGGTTTTTTTTTTTTTAAAAAAAGGCCTCATATACTATATACAATGCAGTTTCTGTATTACTCACAGTGTTGGTTCTGTTACCAAAGCCAAACTCTGATGTAGTTGTGATGAGCCATCCTCAGAGGCAATAACTCTTCTTCTCTTCTCTCTGGATGTTTTGTTGTTTCTCTGTCCTCTTGCTTGTTTCTCCTCCTGGTCCGAGTATTCAGAGAGGTGAAATTCAGTAGCACCTAAGGGGTCAAGTCATGTAGCCTTTCTCCTGTCTCCTGCTTGCTGTAATTTTGCATTCATGAACGTGTTGCTACCCTCCACCAGAAGGTTTGACCACTTCACCCAGTCTTCTTACTCCAGTACAATAAAACCACCACAATGGCTACCAAAAAAAAAAAAAAAAAAAAAACAGGAAAAAAAAAAAAAAAAAACAAAAAAAA
>VUQK01016035.1:9974-20056 GCA_015106715.1 Bujurquina vittata
AAAAAAAAAAAAAAAAAAAAGTCACCATATTGCGAATATGGTGACTACACGTGACTACACAGGCCTAGAAGATAAACAAATACTGTTCTTTTACAGCTTCTACTCACAGGCCATTAGACTCCTGAATAAATCAGTACTGCACTTTTTTAAAATTTCAGGTCTCTAACTCATCGTTTATTACTTGGACCTTCTCTGTAAATATCATTGGATTTAAAAAAAAAATCTTATTAGAATTTATTATTTTATGGTATTTATTATTCAGATTGAGATTCTATTTTATTTTTAATGCACATGTCCCAAGTACAGGCAAGGAAATGCATTTATTATGACTTCTGTGTGAAGGGAGTCCGGCAAAATAAGATTTCATTGTACAGCGTAAACCCCCTGTGTTTATTTACATGCAAATATGGCAATAAAAGTACTTATATTTCTTCTTTTACCCTGAATCTATAAACCTTTGATGGAAGACTCTAATAGTGTACGTTTTTGCAGTTACTCTGACTGCCCACTAGTGTGACTCTCTCCCTCAAAGCACAACCCCAGAACAGAGTACAGTAGAACATAATAGCACAGTCTGGATAGGGTCAATTAAATGCAGACACCAAAAACATATCTAGAATAAGTATAAAGCAATCAAACAATATTTTTAAATGAAAAAACAACAACAGAGTAGATCAAAACAGTCTCAGTCAGTTTATTCATCGGTCACACAGCCTTAGCCAAAGGTTTTCAGTCAGTACAGTCAGAATAAGTGAGGCATCGTAGTCAAAACCAACCAAATCAATAGTCATTCAGATCAGGAATCAATATTTATTTCAAAACAGTAGTATGTGTCATAATTTCATAACAACCGTCTTGTTTGTGAGTCATCAAAAGTTATGTACAAGCCATCAAAAATAGTACACGCAAAAAAATATTTATAGAAAACCACTCAAGAATGATTATAAAAATGAATATGAAAACTTACAGAAATATCCCACACGTGTATGTATTTCAGTGTCAGCGCAGAAACTTTAGGGTGTGTGTGTTTGTGTTAGTTAATAATGGTATACATTTCCGTAGGCAGCATGGTGGCGCTGTAGTTAGCACTTATTGCTTCACAGCAAGAAGGTCCTTAGTTTGAAAAACCCTCTGAAAATCTGTGAATTCACCTTTTAGGGATGTGGAGCACATGTTTTAGACAAACCTTGTTTGCATGAAAAAACTACAACACAGTTGAAAGGGTAAAATTATTTTCATTTAAAGTATACACAATATACTGAGTATTACTATACTCCTGATTTATATAGCCAAAGTACTATACATAAAATAGACAAATTACAATTACATTACACTGAATATTATCACTTAATGATGAAAATAAATGCATAAATTCATCAGTCACGTGATTCTTTACATTAATAGATCAACAGATGTGAGATCAAAATGCATTTGTCAGTTTGGAGATGGCGTATAGCGCTCACACCGGCGTCCTGTCAGATGAGGGTCGCAGGTCAGAGTGTACTGGACCTGAAAGCTGCCCGAGTTGGCTGAGCAGGTAAACGAGTGGCTCCCCATCATCAGGGACCGATTACATGATCCCAGAAGGTCATTGTAGTACCAATCCTCATCCCAAAGCTCGACATTCAAAGCATAGTGTGTCTCCACCTTCATGACAAACATATCATTTACTTATTTAATTAAAAAAAAAATATATATATATATATATATTTAATTTACTGTAATCCTTCAAATATTTAGTTGAGGACTGTGGATTATCATATGCTGCCAGTTATTTGCACATTTTGACAAATCAAAATAAACCCAAGTGGTAAAAATTTTTTTATAAGTACAGCATAAAGCTGACTGTGATGTTATATTTTTAAAAATCTGTCTGAGAACAGATGGTTGACTGACCTTGCCAAAATCATAATTAGTGTACCAAGTTGGGCTGTCTGAGTCTATCACATCAGTCTTACGGTGGATGGAACCAAACTGCATTGTGACAAAGCTGTAAGGAGAACAAAAGAGTAAAAGATGAATCACTATTACTGCTTGAAGTGGTGGTTCAAATTAGTGATCAGTTTCTTATAAAGTTGTGTGGTGTCCTGTGGTAGAAGCTAACAAGTAGCATGGGAAGTGAATGAAAAAGAGGCCCACTGCAAGTGCATACACTCATGCTTTTATCAGGACTGAGGAAGAGCTAATATTATTTGCCTGCACCACCTCTTCTGGCGTAGACCTGAGGATTCAAAAGCAATTCCAAGAAACTGCTGCTACACAACACTAAGGCCAAAAAGTGGTGCAATCTAAGGAGCCTCCAATCAGATGATTCTCTTAAAACCCAGGACCTCCTGGCAGAACTGAGGAGGTCAATGAGCAGTGTAGGGTGTAACACGTTACAAAGTAATGCAATGTAATGTAATGTAACGAAAAATGTAATGCGATTACAGTAATGCTTTACTGTAATCATCCATCCATCCATCCATCCACTTTTTTCAGGGTCGCCCGGGGGTATGTATGCGTAACCAGAGAAAACCCACGCAGACAGAACATGCAAACTCCACACAGAAACTTTGTGTTGGTGTCTGGGACTGTAGCCTAAGGTTGATATTGTTAAGTGGTAATTATGGAACGAAATATAATGTAACAAGTACTGTAAGGAATTACTTTCTCTGGAAAGTAATTACCTTGTAGTTTTTGAGTAACGACCCCAGCACTGTCTCTGAGTTTAGGAAGGAACACTATGGTGAAGAATTCAAATAATTCAATTACTTATAGACTCAGGAACCAACTCAAGATGTGCAAACACATTGAGAGAGTGCGTGTTAAAACACACTTTGCTCTACTCACATGTTAGATGTGCCAAAATAATCTCCTGCCAGACCCCAGGCTCGGATCTTGGTGACCGTCAGTGTTCCCTTCCCAACTTGTTGAGGACAGCAGTTGGAATCCAGGTTAGAAGTGTTGGGCCAACATCGCTTTTCTCTTTGTGAGTTAGCTATTGTGCTGTCTTCTAAATATTGCTCTACGGCAGCCTTCATCCCTGTCTTTTGTCTCTCGGTTGGCATCAGCTCATACATTGGCCGAAGGGAGTATGAAACAATATCTGGGCGATTTTTCAGGCTGTGTAGCCAATTTACAAAGTTCAGAGAGTCATTCTGGGTGAGCAAAAAGTCTCCTAACCAACCATTGCCTCCTACCACCTCAGTGTAGTGTTGGTGGAGACTGTATATAGAGGAGACCTCCTGATTTTGTAGGACCTTTCTGCAAGATGACTGAGAATTGGATAGCCTGACCTTCCCCAAGCCGACAGAGACACCGTTTGATAAACAGGAGTGAACCTAGAAGACAGGGAGGGGAAACAAGATGTCACTTATACTTAATGTCTATCATTGGCAATAATTCTTTAAGGAAGCTATAGTCTGAGATACGTGCTTATGATGGTAGACCTTCATATCAATGACCTGCATCGTGCATCCACAGGTAGGTGAGTAATTAAAAAAAACAATCCGGAATCCATGAGTCTGAGAGACATTCTGAACTATACAGTGACTGATGGTTAGACGAGTATAACAATGATGCTTTTGCTTTCACCAGATCTTTTATGTGGAATGGCAAGTTATATAATACTTTACTTCACTATCCAGTACCTAAAGTAAGGGAATATATTTTTTAATAAAAAAAAAAAAGCCTCTATAATGAACATGTACCCAAAATAAGATGTAAACCAATTCCAGGTAATTCAGACAGCTGACATTTGTAGACATAAAATCTAACACATTCATTATTATTTTATTTTTTTCACTGTGCACCATAATTCATAGTTAGCTTCATGCGATCACTAATGGGTACACCTTACCTCGTTTCTGTCTTTCATGGCAGTGGTAACATAAGGTGTGTAAATGGAGTGTGTGTGTGTTGAAACATGCGGTGCAGTGACTGTGTGCAGGCACGTCTGCTTCATGTACCTCATTAGGGGAGAGTCCGTTCAGTGAGGACAAACAGGTTCGTGCAGCTGTGACTCTCCTCAGTCGCCCCCCGAGGTAAACCTGCAATTAGGTGCAATGTGTTGAAATGTATGTTTTTTCGTAAAATAAGGAAATTAACAAGGTGTGTGTGTGTGTGTGTGTGTATGTGTTAACCTGGCGGATGTAGTGTGTGCCATAGGTATGTATGAGGTCGTTGTATTGAGCTTTGGTGAAGGAGTTGTAGAGAGTGGGTAGGCTGTCCACGGTCCTCTTGAACTCTGAGCTGAGGGAAGGTCTGGTTGCTACACGGTATCTAGGTAAGAGACAGATTCGAGAATTATTTTAATTTAAATCATGTAATAACTATATCATGCAACAAACTTTAAAATTATGTGATCGTTCTGGTGAGCTCACAGTCTACCTGTAATGGCTGCAGGTGACGCCATGGAGGCTGAAGGTGTAGCGGTCCTCTCTGGCCATTTGTGTAGCAAAGTTATAGGCTTTGGAGCGAGTTCCTCCCACTTCCACACTTTCAGTCATAAACCTTTCCAATGCTAGGCCAATCTAATAGAAAAGTTAATTAATTATTTTTGGTGTTTAAGCATAATTTTCGTCACATAAAGTATCGATTATATTCACTTTATTTTCTAGGTTTCTTTGCTGATATATTTTATCTGGTTTGCTAGACACAGTGTACTAGGTCCTAGTCAAATTTTTTTTTTAAAAAAGCAAAATTTTATTTAATATAAGGACACTTGATGTGTCTTAAAATGAGACATGGAATATATAGAAAAATTATTTAAACAATGAGGGACTTCAAATTTTGCTCACATTACGGATTTCCTTTTACTATTGGTGCTTTAAAAAAATCAATTAATCAAAAGGCAAAATTTTTCCCTGTCATTCCAAGATTCTGAAACAACATTAGTGTTTGCAACATGTTTCCTACCTTCCAGTCAGTACTGTCCTGGGAAGTGTAAGTCTTAATGAAGGAGCTGTGAATACAAGTTAAAGCAAAGAACCAGCGTTAAATTTCACTATTTGTTTTCAGTGGTAATTTTCCTGATTTTTTTTAAATCAAATTTATATTTACAATTGAACAGAAAATCTTAATTGGATTTTTTAGCTGTTATACTCTATTAAAATAATGAAGACAGTTTTGTATACAGAAGAATATTGTTACATGCTTATTAAATGTTTGGTAAAGTCTAGTCCAAGCTGCAGCCTTTTTGTATGAGACAGAGAGATGAAATTTCAGATGAGACTTTTTAAGCTAAATTTGTGGAGCCACAAGAAACTATGTTGTCCAGTAACAAGTTGTCCAGTGTTGTTCAGTGTACAAGTCTGTGGATAAACTACAAAAAAAATAAAATAAAAAAAATACCTGGCTTTTCGAACCCTTTCAGTAATTATAATGCAATTATAGTACTGTACCTAACAGAGTCGTGTGAACTTTTGGTGATATCTGCACTGCATTGGCTTATTGCACGCCAGTCCTCTCCAGAGACTGGCAGCTGGAAAACAAGACAGAACACCATGATAACCATGTACTCATAAGGTGTGTGCCACTATTTAACTCACTGTTCAGATTTTATTCATTTACTTTCTGCAGCCTGTTGTCTTGAAGGGGGTTGGAGCAGAGAGTACAGGTGCCATTAGGAGTGAGGTAGGTCCTCACATCAACAACGTAGGCTCCTGTTCGACTCAGGGTGACCACATTAAATCCTTCCCCAGCCAGGTTGTGACCTGGTGCAAAGGGAGCAGACTCACACTGGCTCCGAGTCCCAGTCTGACAGGAGAGAACAGGATAGTTGTACGACAGGAAGAGGAGGAGGCTCAGGTAGAGAGGAGGCAGGGTTGAAGAGGAGAGCATGGCTTCAGACAAAGAGGCTGAAATATTTCAGAGACAGAAAGAAAATGATATTCTGTTATATCCATATATTTTTGAACAAGGACACTTTTTTTGTTATTTCAGCTGTGTACCGAAACACCCTGGAAAGGGTGCCAACCAGTCACCAGTGCCAACCAGTGCCATCCTGGGCGCATGTAGGACCCCATAGTGTGGGTCCCACATGTGCCCCATGATGCAGTGGACCAAAGTGTTGCTCAAAGAAAAGAAAAGTAGAAAAAAACCCTAAACAAAAATAGGTGTAACAACATTTGTGTTCTTACTGTGTTGTAACATGTACGGGATGTTTAGCAGCTAATTTATCTCATCATTTTTAACAAAGAGCTGCTCATATTCATGTGATGCATTGTTGTTGTTAATTTGCTTCTTCCTCGCAACCCCTTAGAATAAGATTATGTTTATAAAAAACAACAACAAAACCCCCATAATTTGAACAAATATTCTTGGTACTCACATTCTTGTGGAATGGCAATCGTTAAGCAGTTTTAAAAAAAAACTGTTGTGGTGGTGGTGGTGGTGGGGTCCTTAAGCTTCAAGTCAAGCAGAAAGTGAAATGATATTCATGAACTGCAGCAGCAGGCATATTTAAAGTCTGCTGTGGGTATTAAAGTCCAACAGAAGCATGAAAATTAACCCTTATGTGTCATAATGAACAGTAAGAATCTTAAAGCCAAAAATGTCCATACTGAAACTTATCAAAACACAAGTCCTGGTCCCACAAACATTACAACAACAACATCACAATTGTTTTATCATGTTAGTACACTAATCTCAAAATGTGTGTGTGTGTGTGCGTGTGTGTGTGTGTGTGTATGTGTGTGTGTGTGTGTGTGTGTGCGTGTGTGTGTGTGAACGAGAGAGCGAGAAGGACAGGACAACAGGAGTCTTTGTCAGGCCACAGACTGTTTCCAAGGCAGAGTCCCACGTGTCTCCAATAGTTGCTACTAAAGCCTTCTCTTGTTTCAACATTTAGGAAACGATGACCTGGATGACTGAGATCCATTCTACAAACACTTAATAAACATAATGCACAACATGTAATATTATTACAGCTGCTGTTTTTATATTACAGCAGATTAGTTGAGTTCAATGAGAAGTGTTGAAAATGTCATTTCAACATTTCTGTCAGTTAGAAAACATGCAAAACAGCTTGTATGTTTTCATACTTGTGCTTTTATTTGCACCTGTTAAATGGTTCTTTATTAAAAAACAAAACAAAACAAAAAAGCAGCACACAAACTGACAAAAACTATGGCCACCATTTTTTTTTTTTAATGTCCAACCCCCTAGCAAAACAAAACAAAACAAAACAAAACAAAACAAAACAAAACAAAACAAAACAAAACAAAACAAAACAAAACAAAACACCCTTTCCAGAGTTTCCGCATTACCAGGATTTTTTTCTTGTTTCAAGGACCTCCGGAAGGTTCTGCAGACACCTGTCATCATTAGCCCCTTTTTGTTTTTAAAAATTGTAAATTGTGTATATATATGTGTGTGTGTGTGTGTGCATGCTCGCACATTTGTAAAGACATGCATGCGATCATACCGCATATCCAAACCCTTCAAAGGCAGTAGTGCGGTGGTTTCATTTGTGAGGACACTCCCACTCTCATCACAGACACCAGAATCACCAGATTCCAGATATTCCAAACAAGAAGCAGTGGACACCTGCATGCCGAGCTAAAACCATACAAGAAGGTCTCCACCAGTGCCCAGCACCCTTGCCAAGACACTACAGAGACAGCATATCCTGGACCCACCCAGGCCTCATGGGTACCCAGAAAGAGGAGCCCAAAACACTGAATGACTCCAGGGCGCCAGGGCAAACTCCCAGCGTTACAGGACGGCCAGACCCACAGGATGCACACCAGAACCTCTCACTCCCACCCACCCCTAAATGAGCAAAAGGTTCCCACCCTGCCCCAGAGAGTCAGGTGTACTGATGCACTGGGCTTATGAGGAGTATCTGCACCACACGGCATCCACACATCATTTAATATATCCATAAATATTCTCTGTGAGACTTTTTGTATCTATAGGTTTTCATCGGTCTGTTTGTGAGCAAATAGACCAAATAATAAAAAAAGATTAAAAGTTTGAAGGTTAATTCAAATTGTGTGTGCATTAATAGATACTATTTTTTAAACTAACCAAGTAGATCACATGGTGTGATGTACTGTGTACTTAATTAAGAAGTCACAAATGAAAAGTAGCAGTCTGTAAATGGAACAGTTCTTATTTTTTATTTTGTAGAAACGAAACAGTGACCGTGAAAGACGAAAGGTATGTTTACACACAGCTGATTCTGAGAATGGGAAACATATAGCTGGGGGGTATCCAAGGACACCACATGGATCAATGACACGTGGCAGGAGACAGGGGTGAAATGGGGGGAAAAAAACAGGACACTTTTGCCCAGGAGAGAGACCCATACTTAGCAAAACATAAAAGATATTTGAGGCATTGAACCACAGGCAACATTCAAATCTTCATTAAAGTTGGTGTAGAGAATGCTATGAGACCTAATGATGGAGAAATCATGATTAGAAAAAAAAGAACTATTTTGTATTGAAGAAACTAGCAGGAGAGACCATAAATCAAGAAAAAAAAACTTAACCGAGTCCTTCAGTCAAGTGAACATAAGGATTCTTTTTTCATAGACTTCCATTCGGTCAGATTTCAAAATGAACCCAGCACAAAGCACAACCTGCTGAGCTGAAAAATGCAGGCAATAATGGATGTAACAAAATCTGCAGTTCCTTTAATGGCCACTTGAAGCAGGCTGCAAGGGAAGGTCAGTCCCCATAGGCTCCCATGTCAAAATGTCCAACTTTATAGGTTTAAAAAAGCCTTCAGCTTTCTGGTGCCTCTTCTGCGGAACCTTGTCCCAGTTTGGACTTAGGAGACAAACATCTGCTTTGCTTTTAAGATTAGGTTTAAAACTTTCCTTTTTGGTAAAGCTTGTAGTTATAGGCTGGATCACATGACCCTGAACTATCCTTTAGTTACACTGCAATAGGCCTAGGATGTTTTTTTACTTCACTCACCTCTTTTACATGTTCCATGTGATCATGCACCACTCTTCATTTATTCACTCGTTATTATTAATCTCTGGCTCTCTTCTACAGTATGTCTTTTGTCCTGTTTCCCTCCCTTCATCCCCAACCAATCCCAGCAGATGACTGCCCCTCCCTGAGCCTGCTTCTGCTGGAGGTTTCTTCCTGTTAAAAGGTACCATGGAGGTAAATCAAGTGAGCAGACTCAGATTAGCACACGATCCAGCAACATACTTGATGAGATCAGCTCGGCTCTACCTTTAACTTTACTGCCTTTTTACCAGTTTGATTTATATTTACAATAAAAATACCACACAGTAGACCTAATTATCCATGCTGTCAGCTGCTGTTAGCCAACATTAGTGAAACTTTCTTCACCGTGGATGTAACATTGTTGGACTCAGACACTTAGGAAATGAACTCCCCTGTTATATGAGAAAGTAATCAAACTGTGGGATTTTTAGGACACTGGAGCCTAAAATAACTGGTGTAATATTATCTTTTAACCAACTGTTGTTGCTTAGCTGGCTCGTTGTTAGCTGTCTGGAGGGTTGCATGTATAATCTCATTACAATAAATAATTGTGACAATATCGAGAACAAATAAGTATGTTTATGCACGTTTTTGTGTTCAGTTCAGTAGAGGCTTTAAGTGAGGAGAAAGAGGACGAGGTGGAAATGAGGGAGGAGAGAGAGCAATGATGGAGGAGGCAGATGAAGAAGAGGAGAAAGGCATAATGAGAAAGAGATGATGAAAATATTCATGTGTCACTCAGGAAAATGATGGCTTGTTTTTATTCTGTGTTTTGTTTATTTTTTTGTTTATTTTATTTTTGTTTGTCATGGTGTCCCTGGGCAAGACACTTAACCCACATTGCCTAAGTGTGAATGTAGTTGTGTGGTTGGTGTTAGGTGTTGGCCGGAGAGGCCACGCTTCTGTCGGACTGGCCCAGGGCAGCTGTGGCTACATTAGTAGCTTACCACCACCAAGTATGATTGAGGTGTGAATGAATAGTGCATGGAATTGTAAAGCATCTTTGAATACCCTGAAAAGTGCTATTGTGCTAAGTGCTAATTCAAATTGTGCATGTAATTACAAACTGCCTGTTCATTAATATAACATTTTTTCAAGTAGCCAAGAAAATTACATGGTGTAATGTACCAT
>VUQK01016044.1:0-11814 GCA_015106715.1 Bujurquina vittata
AATGTTAACATCTGTCATGCTACTCTTATTTGAGTTTTACTGCACTGCAAACTTCTTAAAGCATGTGTAAAAAGAACAAAGAATACAAAATTAACATACAAAACAGTACTATTCCATTAAAAGTAAAGACTGTAAAGAGTGAGCTAGTGCTTCTTGTTGGCCATAGTTTACATTTGATGTGTGTATGGAAGTAATCCACACTGGAATGAATACAAGCCCATGCATTTGACTGTGAGTCTGTATGCTGGAAGTATACGTGCTGGAATGTGTATCCTTATCTTTAAAGCATGATTTTATCCAAACTGTGAAGCACTTTGTAACCGTGTGCATTCAAAAGTGCTGTACAAATAAAGCTACAATTATTATTATAATAAATGCCTACAACAGATATTCAAAATGGTCTTATTGTAACTGTTTATGGTTTCCAATTATATATATGCAAAAACGAGTAAACCTGACTCATCACCATCAACTGAGTTCCAAGCCTCAGGGCTTCTGCAGTAGTAAATCTTGCTACTCTAGATCTGTTAGCCACACTTCACTGCAAAACATCAAATGTGTGTTAATGTGAAGTGGAAAACTACAATAAAATGAAAGCCTGGGTCATAAATGATGACACACATCTTTCAATTACCCTTTGCCATAGCAGTGGACCAATTTCTGTTGAAAAAACAAACAAACAAAAAAAACACTGAAAAGCTGTAGGAGAAGGAGATAGACAAATTTCTCCTTTCCTACCAGAAATAGAAAAATTTCTGGTAGGAAACATTTTTCTAATTATATCACAACACCACCTATAAGAATGTGTGCTGGACTCGAGCACTTTAAGATTGAGATATATGGTGCACCTCTTCTTGCGTCTGGATCTCCTCCTCTTCCTTTGCTCCTTCCCTGATGCCGACAGGCTGGGATCTGGTACCACTTGCTCAGTATTACTGGGCTCAGCACTAGCTTTAGCTGATTTACCACTTGGAACATCTTCTCTGCTGACCCCATCAGCTGCTGAGGAATCACTGAGAACTGAATTTTTGCTTCCTTGTTTCTTCTGCATCCTCAAGGCTGCTGCTTTTGTACTCTTGCCTCTGCAGCCATGGTTAATATAACCGTTAATCCTGTATGCAGGGTTAGGACCATAAAGTGTGCCAGCTGGGATCCTCCCACTGCTTCTGTTGGCAGAAGCTGAGCAGCCATTGTAAACAACTGCTCCATTAACCAAACGTGTGTTTATGACCAGATCATTGGTTTTACAGCTGTTGTGATGTGTTCCCCTTCTTTTAGCCTGAAAGTTCATACCAGCCCGAGGCCTTGCAATACCTGTGGAACAGAGATCGGAAGGAAGGAAAACATGAACTTTAAATAAAATTTCCACATAAATTTTGATATCAGTTATTGTCAATTCTTGTGAAGATGTTTTACTTAAAACGGACAATACATCCAGAAGATGATTTCTAATGAATCTTGTGAACCCCTCACCTAAGCCACTCTGTAGTTCATACATCTTGGCTGATTTTCTTCAGATGGACTGTGGGAGGTAAACACAATTACACCATAGTGACGTGAATATTATACTTGGATTTCTCAGAGACTATAACAAAGAAATGAAAACGCCTTGTTAATGGCACCAACAGATCTTTATTGTTATTAAAATATCAAAGAGATTTCCATACTTTTACAGTGACTGACACAGAGAAGATAAAGCTTTCAAATGCAAATTAGTGACCAGCTTCCTTCCCTTTATACTGAAGAATGTTTGTGTTTAGAAGATGTCATCCTGGCTTTTTTTTTTCAAAGTTTCACCATATCTCATGTATTAAAGTCTAATTCACAAACATTTACTTTTAGTGTGAATAAGTACATACTTTATTTCCAGGTGTATGTTATTTAGACAAAGCCGAACCTGAAGCCTGGCACTTCTGTAATAATCTTTCCCTGAACATTTTCCAGATGTATTCATTTGGCATCTTCAGTCTTACTTCAGAAACTGCTGATCTCCTGGAGCTGGTTTTGCTGTGATACACTTTGCATTGATACAACTGATAAATTAAGAAATGCTCAAAGCACAAACAAGTCTACTTCCTGTCCTTAAACCTCATTTTGCTTCCAAGGAGTCAGAACTTGTAATTTTTTAAAAACTGCTCTCAAGCAATATTTCATCATGCTTTCCAAAGCTCATTTTTCTTTAAACAGTGGCTGGGCTGCTTTTTCACCTATTTTCAGTGTAGTTGTACCTGACCACTTTCAAGGGGGCATTTTATCTTTGTTAATCCACCAACCACGAACTATGAATCATTCAAACATAAAAAAGGCACATAATGTAAAGGATGGACCAGTAATGTGACTATAACAGACAACGGAGCAAAGCTACTGTTTGCCTCGTCAGAAATGTTATTCTGTCAAGAAGCCATTTTTAAGGAAGTGAAACATGGAGAAAGGGCTGAGGTACACCAAATTATACAAGGACTGTGCTGAAAATCAGTGGCAGCAGGTATTGAACACAACTCTGAAGTCTTTGGTTAAAATCATCATCAATATGTACAGAGGAGGTCTGGAGTGAGGTACAGCAGTGAGTGTCTACATCTGTAAAACACACGATCATGGTTTGGGACTGCATTTCAGCCAGAGGTGATGGGAAAGCTTGCCGAAATTGATGAAATTTTGAACACAGAAAAGTACTGTCAGATTTTGATCCACCATACAGGCAACCTAGAAGGAGTCTGATTGCCAGCTTAATTTTTTTTAACATGACAATGATCCCAAGAACACTGTCAATGCAGTAAACGCATACCTGGATAGAAAAGCACACAACTGAACACTACCAGTCATGGATTGGTCTCCCCAGGGCCCAAACTACAACAATATTGAAGCAGTGTGGGATCATCTTGACAGAGAATGGAACAAAGGGCAGCCGACATCCAAAGAAGTGCATTGAATGTCCTTACCCACGCCTGGAGAACTATTCCCAAAGACTACTTAAAGAAATTAGAAGAAAGCTTGCTTAAGAGAGCTCATGATTAACTCTGAATAAAAATGCGGTCACACCAAATATCGACTTTCAGGAACTGTTAAAAAGTCTGTTTCTCCTATTTAGATTTAAAAGTTGTTGCTCTTTAGAATATGCCAAGCATCAGCCTGCACCTTCTCAGTCAACACCCTTTTCTACTTTTCCTGTCATGCATTTATTTCCATAGGCATTTTTTTGGTTGTTGTCATAAAAACTGTAAGTACGGAAAGAAATGAAAAAATAACTTCAGGGTTCTAGCCAGAAAAAATATTTCAGCCCGGTGTGTTGGGGGGTGAGGGCACGGCATTTAGCATTTAGTTATTATCAAGCCTGCTTGCTAATTCAGTGACCGTGAAAAGTTGGACAATGTTATGTATATAATATTCTGTGATATTGGTTGGTCCTACGAGTCAGTGAAGGCACCTGAATCTGATTGGACCATGTGATTTGATACCGGTAGTCTGTTAGGATGCTCTGCAAATAAGACGCATGTTTACCTGCAACTATTGTTAATAAATATTTCTTTAAGCAACACGTCAGTGTGTTATCCTTGTGAGTCTACAAAGGCAAGCTCCTGGGTCTTTATGTTTAATAGCAAGCCCAAAATTGTCCTTCTAGCTCCCCTTTTCCCTCTACTTCTCCCTCGATTTCACGGTGGTAGCTATTTTGCCCCGCAAAATCTAGCGTGGACAGGACCGTGGCGAGATCTAACGTGCATATTGTGAACGAAAGGTGTGCCCGCTGGTAGATTGCAAATATTAGAGTGCAGCGATCTAGCTAGAGACAAGAAAAAAAATCAGTCTGGTATCAGCGTGTCCTGTGCGGACTCGCGCTGGCTTGCTAATTGCAGTGATAGAACAGTTCCTATACAGCAAACCAGTGTGAGCAAGGCGACCTCAGGATCGCGCAGCCCCGGGCGATCAACCGCTGGCTAGAACCCTCAATAACTAATCAAATCAATTCAGAATCAAATAGACAAACTGACATGTAGCTAGTCTATTCAAAACGCTGGCGCTAGTTTTTCCTGTTAGCTATCATCATGCTGGGTGCTCACAGTTTGTGAACTTACCGGAAAGAAAGCAGCAATGGACAAAATAAATGGAAAACAAATAGTAACGCTTTCACATGCAAGTAAACCCTCTAACATCATTCATAGCCTTGATTTGTCTTCAATCTTAAATCTGACTCTTACCTGCACTGCAGCCAAGGGTACGCCAGCCGCGTGCAGCACCAAGTGACCAAACGAGGCTGCGCAGTTCGCCGATAGGAGGCGCCAGAGTACACAACACTGAACACCCGCCATGAGCCTTTGCAAAAAACAAGGAGCGCTCCGAGAGCGCCGCTCACTCTCTGGACAGTAATTACTTTCAGTTCAGTTTACTATTCAGCTTCTTTCTTTTAAAGCGTACTTTAAGACGTTTCTAGTGCAGTAAAAACAACTGCAAAGTGCGTGCTTTTGTTATCTGCCCCGTTGAAACCCGTTTTAACCTTGACATAATTTTGAGTTAGATTTTTTATTTATTTATGTGGATATAGTACATGTGTAGCATTGATTTCATTGTTTAGTAAATTCGTTTAAATGTTTAGCAATATCAACTGAAAAAAAATTATCAAAAGTTAATTGTTTTAAATTTTTTAACCCATCCAAGAACATTTTACATGTATCCAAATGGTTATGTTTTAACTGTTATAACTTGTTGCTTTAATAACAAAATCCTAATAAAATGCGATAGACTCACTATATATCATTCCCTATATGCTGTCAGTACAAACAATGGCAGTAAGAAACAGTTTTAAATAGCTCCATATAGCATTTTTATCACTTTGACCTTGAGGAATAGGTCAGAGGTCAAATGTGATGTATCTTAAATATTTTTACAGTACTTTCTGTGTTAACAGTACACACCACGCTTATGAGAATTATAGTTTCTAAGTTATCATGCTTTCTGTCAATAACCTTTGACCAATAAATCAAGAAGTTGACCTTGTACACCTTGGTGGATGTGGGCCAAATTTTTATTTTTTTAATATTTAAATTTTTTAAGAACATGCCAATGGTGTGATCTGAATATGCTTGATTGTTGTTTGTGCAGTTAACTTTTAAAAGATTTCTCCCCTTTTCAGTTCAGGACTGTTTTAATGCCGCATCTCTCTCTGTTGCAGTATGCATTCAGTGAGCTTGGTGGACTGAACTAAGACAACCAACACCCATGTAGGCTTAAGAGGACATTTGGTTTGGTTTGTTCCTTCGCCACGTACATCCTGATTCCACGTTGATGATTGCAATCAACAAACCATCCTCAGTACTACATATAAATTAACCAACGATGTGAACGATTTTGATTGATTGATTTGGAAATAAATTCATTAAACTATATTTAGATTTTGGAAAATAAATCCCTATGTTGGGTCCAAAATTTTTTAAAGTGACTAGTCAAACTCATTACACTTTTCACAAATCATAACAAAAATATGATTTGTATGCGAGTTGACTCTCAAAATAAGTTTTAAGAATCATCTTAAAATTTTATACATATGTGTGTGTGTATGTGTTAAATGTTTTATCAATTACATGTTTATTATTTTATTTATTAAATGTTTGGATTCAGACAGTTTTTCTACTCTTGGCTCTGTATTAAGTGAATGAAAGCAACTAGGAGCATGACTCCAGCTGTGAGCACAGATTCTCCACCCACTGCTGTTCAGATCCTTTAGTTTGCGAGGTGCAGCCTATGCTTGAGAATTCCATAGGTGTCAAAATTAATTAAACATAGATTTATGTTCATGTTTACATATATGCAAAGCAGTAATCCCTAAAGCTCGAGAAGGTTGTGAATCTTGCTTGAGTTTTTAAATTTCCCATATGAGAAAGCACAATGCAAACATACTTAAAATATCACTTTCAAGTTGGTCATGTGACCAGACAAGAATGAGTTACTTTCATGCCATTTCAAACACTTTTATTTACAGCAAAGTACATGATGGCAGCTAAGACAGCAGCAGCATACACTGTAGGCACAATATGAGTTGTTTTAAGCTTTTAGAAATTATAGCCCATTACAAATAAGGAAAACTGAAATCGAACAAAAGCAACATAAATTTCTTGAGGCAACATCACTGCCAAAGCCATTTTTATTGCTATTTAAGATGACTACATCCAATTGGACAGTCCTAATAATAGAAAACTACAAGCAATGAGTTTGTGATAGTTTTTACAGCTTAGTGTATCATAGAATTTTTTTATATTAAGAATGACATAAGCAGATAAAGAGTGAAAAGATTTAAGATGCTAAACAAGACACAAATCAGCAGGTATTGGTAATAAGTTAATATTGCTCCTAAGTCGCTGTTTAAGTCAGGAAGACAGTTTACAACCATATAAAAACCCAGTTTAAAGCAGACTGAAAATCAATGGACTTACTAAAATTAACAAAACAAAACAAAAAAACAAGACCAAACGCAAAAGTCATCGCTCACTGCGTTTAAAACAAAAACAAAATGAGGTGGCTTGTATAGGTCACAAAGCCTTGTGCTATATTGCAAACAGGACACCTAAGCAACAACAATTAGTTTCTGGATCTGTATAAAAGTGTTTTATCAGTATCAATCTGAAAAAGGACTTGTGAGTGGCACATAAAATACAAATTACCACTAAATAATTACAACATTTACAAGTAATGAAAATGTCATATGTAGACACAGAACGCACCTTCAAAAAACAGCGCAAAATCTATAGCAAGATTATCTTGAAAAATGTCCTCAAAAAGGCACAGACAGAAGTAAATGTGACCATGCAAAAGGAAACAAAAGGTTTTTTTGTGCAAGGAAGCAAAACTCAAGTTTAGAATAATTACATAATACATGAGACTGTTATCATTTCCCCTCTGAAAACAATGCCCTCCATATAACCGCACTGAATACTGTATATGCATTGCCAAATGTTGTAAATTTCAATTCAAACCTTTTTTTTTTGTCCTCAAAAAAAGGTAATAATGAGTTTTACATTCATAATTTTTACAGTATCAGAGGGCTTCAGAGAGTCACTGGGACTTTAACCTGCTCTAGGTGCTGTAGGTGACAACAAATCACGCCTGTTGTACCAAAAAGTGAGTCTCCTGTGCATGCTCACACCTGCTATCCAAATGATTGAGCATAAAAAGATGACTTGGTAAACCTTGTTAGAATGGCTTACCAGTCACCTCACCACATACGATACATTCACATCTTTACATTTCTGTGCAACATCATTTGGGGTCTATTGCCAGCAACAGTGACTTTTATTAAGCTCAAGTTCTGCTTGCAAGTAGCAGCCATGGAAGTTACAGTTTGAAGACACTCCTTGGTTGCAGCTTCTGCGCCATAAAGCGACACTCTGCATCTCACCCGAACCAACTGAGGGACCCTACTCAGTGAAACACGTTCAGTATTATTGGACTGACTGACAAGTGTGGCTTAAAGATTTCCTGGAAGACATGCGCAAGAAGAAAAACAAAAAAACAAAAAAACAACTAAATTTCACTTTCAATGAACCTTCTCCAACTTCACAAAAAGCCTCTTTTGGTAGCATACCTGGACTATCGTGTAACATCTCTACCTCTTCAGGCATCATTCTTTTTTTCCTCTCTCCGCTTCTCAAACTTCTTTCAACACATACTTGTCCAAATATGTCATCACATGCACTCAGAGAACCTGCATGATAGGGGAGACTGGCAGTTTACAGGTCGGGCCACATTGCACTCATCTGCCTTCATGTCTGTTTCACACTGGTTTACAGTCTTCTTGCCACCTTGCCTCTCTACAGCATGCCCAACAGCACTGGATCAGGATACAGCTGTTGTCTCATTGCTCCAGGTTTCATGTCCAGTGTACTGCATCGAGCAATTGCGTCAAACTTCAAAGCACGTTGGGCGCATTATATTCCTGGGTTTCGTCACAAGATCAAACTTGTGACTTTAACGCCAGCTCACAGCATAGACAGGGGATAAAAACGGGACTGAATGAGTTGAACAGTCACAGTAGTATAAACATCCGTCAGTGAACAATCACTGGCTGCGAAAACTCCCTTTTGTTCAACACAGAATCCCCCCCTCTACCGTCTAGAAGAGAAGCGCTTCTCAGTACAAACAGCAGGGGGCGATGGATGTCTGTTTATATAAGACTGGCTCTGCTTCTCTCTCGGCCACCTGGCTCTGGTCAGACAACTGGAATGATCCTCGCTCTCCCAAAAATCAGGAAAGATGCTCATTCCAGTTGAGTCACTGCTAGTTCTTTATCTCCAAAATGGAGGGGTTGTGGTCCAGGATGGACAGGATGATTTTGTCCATGTACTGTCGCAGACGTAAATTGATTTCCTCTTGCTCTTTCAGGGCTTCCATTAACTGTGGAGAAATAAGTAGAAGAGAGGTTACTCACTAAAAAATATGATTATGATTCAGTTTCTTACTTGTACTCTGGGGTTTATAACTAAAAACCAGGTAGTGTCTGTATGCAGATTATTTTTGTCTGGGCACACATGTAAGAATTAAAGTATATAAACTGATATTAAGGCTTATTGAAATTAATTTCTCTATTAACCAATTAATTATTTGATCTGTAAAATCTAAACCCATCCAACTGCTTGTTAACTATAATTTAATTTAATCAGCCAATCACATGGCAGCAACTCAATTAATTGTAGCATGTAGACGTCATGAAGAAAACATGCTGAAGTTCAAACTCAGCATCTGATTAGAGAAAACTGTGATTTAAGTGACCTTCAATATATCACGATTATTGGTGTCAGACAGGCTGATGTGAATATGTCAGAAACTGCTGATCTGCTGGGATTTTCCTGTCCAATCATCTCCCAGTTACTAAGAGAGAGAGCAGTAGTCTTCTGCGCAAAAATGCCTTGTTGATGTCGAGTCAGAGGACAGGCTGCTTTGAACTCAGTATCGTTGCTGACCATATCCATCCCTTCATGTCCACAGTGTATCCATCTTCCAATGGCTGCTTCCAGAAGGGTAATGCACCATATCACAAAGCTTAAATCATCTCAAAACTGGTTTCTTGAACATGGCAATGAATTCACTGCACTCAGAGCACCTCGGTGGTTGTGGTGGAATGGGAGAGATGCAACAAATCTGCACTAACTGTGTGATGCTAATATGTTAATATGGACTAAAATCTCTGAGGAATGTTTCCATTCCACCACCAAAAGAACCAAAGAGTGAAAGCCGTTGTGAAGGCAAAGGGAGTCCAACCCAGTACTAGCAAGGTGTATCTAATAAAGTGGCTGGTCACTGTATAATAGTTTAACAATTTAAAAAGAACAAAAAAACAAAAAAAACAAAAAAACTAACTAGTGCACTAAATTGAACTGAAAAAAAGGATGAAAATAAAAATTAAAAACTGATAAGAAAACTCAAAAATATAATAACTCATAGTAATCTCATTATGCAGAATAGATTCAAATCGAAAAAAGTGGTAGCTCTGGAACTCTGTCATGCTGTGATGTGCCCTGAAAAACAGTTATTGCTCACTGTATCTAAGGAACCTGAAAGCACTGAGATAAAATCCCTTCTGGAAGCTCAGGGATTTGCGGAATACTCAAAAATCCCATCGTAGCCATGGGGGTGTTCATGTTATTTCTTACAAAGGGGTAACAACAGTAAAAGTCTGTATCATATCCTGATTTTACCTGATCCCTGGAGGCATTATCGATCTCAGCAGCTAGAGACTGGGCCTTGGTCTGTGTTGCAAACAGATTCTTGGCTTCGTGCAGGCTGAGGCTGAGGATCTGACCATTCAGGTCCTCATTCTGCTCTCTCAGCTTCTGGTTCTCCTAAAATGCAAAATTGGGGCAGCAGGTAGAAGAGAGAGAAAAAGAGAAAGAAAAAAAATGAGGTCCTAGGCCACACGTGTATTAAAATGAGTTTAAAAAAAATTGCCACTACTCAAGCCACACTCAACCCTGAGAAAACACTGCAGTTGATAGCAGCAAACTCAGCACGTCTATTTTTGCAGCGCCTACAACATGTCACATGGGTTATGCGTGTTACAGAACAAACTCTTCCCCTGCTTTGTCTGGTGTTATTATGAAAGCTCCATGAATAAGTGTCTTTTAACTGCTGACAAGAGGTCAGTTTGTGTTTCCCTTACTCTGCCCTTAACCATTAGTAAGGGAACTGCAGTGCCCGGTCAGCATGGGCAAGTTCACTCTACTCCATTGCGATTAGTGGTTAATCGGTAGGTCAAAGATCACGGAAGCAATTTTACCATCAGACCAGGACGGAGCCGAGCCCCAGACAACACCAGGTGCTGGAATTCAGGGGGAAGAAAGTCCTGGGACACAAATCGCTGGACACACACATAAAGACATTTACAAAAGGTGCACAGGCAAGCATAAGAGAGTGAATTTATCCTTCTCATGGGTGACAGAGGGCATGATCCCATCACATTAGAACTGTTAAACACAGACGGTTTTATGTGTCCAAGAAAAAAAAAAACACATTGGAAACTTGGTGGGAGGACAAGATTTTGAAAATGAAGGCCGTGTGAAAACCACTGCTATCACTCCTTTTCCTGCTTGCCTGCAACTAATGTGACAAGTCTTAATCAAGGCTACAGAAGGACGTGGACCCTATCATGTTAAGTCACTGATAAAATGCATACTGAATGAATCAGCAGTTCTGGGTGGCTAGGTGTCATTTAAAAGCTACATCAAGGCCGCATGGGTTATAAGAATTAGTCACACACAAACTTCTACACAACCGCTTTTGCAGGTCTTATCAGGGAGGACATCTGAAAAACACTTCCTTCTACTTGCTTATCTCTCATGTTTACTTTACACCAGGTCTGCTCACTTAGCAGGAGTGCAGCAATGCAATTTCATTTATATAGCACTAAATTGCAACAACAGTCACCTCAAGGCGCTTTACACTGTATGGTAAAGACCCTATAATACAAAACAGTAAGATTTGACTCTGCAACTGCAGCAAGCAAAAATCTAGAAGGAGATTGTCAGACACACAGATCTAAGAAAATATAAAGATCACATATCCTCTGCTGTTAGCAATGCATTTAGTAACGTTGAGGAGCATGGCATTTATAAAGTATGATAATCTATTTTGCCTAAATACAGTCTGTTGCAGTTCACTGTCACTGTGCAGTATGCAGCATAATTGGTAGTGGAAAAAATAAACATATGAGCCAATAACTGTAAATCAAGTCAAAAATATTAATCACATTAAAAGGTACAGTTTGAAATCGATCAGGGAAACCAAGTAAAGTCTTTTGCTCCATGTTTGAAAGAAATAAAAACAACTGGTCAGCCAAGGTACTTCCACTGCTACTCTAACCAAAGGAAACATGAATATTGTGTTATACATGTTACGCTACATTCAATCCGTGACAGCCTAATCCGTAGCCCACTTCTCACTTCTGTGCAGCAAACATCTTCACATGCATCCGAAGCTCCACACATCATCTTTTCACAGATCAGATATTTAAGTCAAAACAATATTTAGATATTTTTAAGTCCATAGATTGCTCATGCACAGTGACTGTTTTGGAGGCCAGCAGCTGAACAAACACCAAAAGATTTTAGAAATTTGCAAAAACGTATTCATGTTGTTATTGTTCATAATATCTAAGAGTCTTAAAGCACACTCAGTAGCTACAACACTCACTGCACTGCACTGCACTGAACTGAACTGAACTGAACAGAACAGAACAGAGCATTTCATCAGTACCTGCTTGAGCCTCTTGACCTCATGCTCTAGCTCCACCTCCCGGCTCCTGTTGTTGAAGTCTGAGAGCCCTGAGGAAGAACT
>VUQK01016048.1:0-12199 GCA_015106715.1 Bujurquina vittata
GCCCACCTCAGCCAAGTACAGCCAGACTGCAGCCTCCCATTGATTTCTCATCCTCGATAGTGACTAACTACCTGAGAGCTGATGTTATTGCTGAGTGAAGGTGTAAAGTTTGCACTAAACTGTGGCTGTTTGAGCTGAGCAGCTTACAATTTACGGACTTGGCAGGACCTTTCTGTTAGTCTGCAGAGCGGTGTTTCTTTATGGAAAACTGGAGGGAAACATGGTCACAAGAAGGGAAATAATAGAGAGTGGTAACTATAAGGAAATGGCAAGGAACCAATGAAAAATTGTTGATGTAATAAATACAGATATTATTTTAAATATAGAAATATGTGAGGCATCTCAGTTGGAAATGTAAATTCCATTAATGGTGGCTAAATTCTATTTACCTTTTTCAGTTTTTCACTACAGCAATGCACTTGGTTTTGACCCCTTTTTGAAACAAAATTAAAATTGCAATAATTTAGGACTTTTAAACAGAATCTTTTAAGGCCTTTTTGCTGATAATAGAGCATTTTTGCATTGCATTCGCACTGCTAGTAACTTAGTATTTCTACCCCTCTATCTGCATGCCTGCTGGAATGGATGATAGTCTATTTTATTGACTGTGCAAACAAATTTGAAATTAAATCAAGGTATTTACAGTTACAGAAAACACAGAAATGACACTTTAAAAAACCAGATTTCAATGTTACTTTGGTCAAATGAGTGCAGCTTTATGAAACACGGGAAGGCTCTGTTACAATAAATACAGAACACGAAAACACTTTAATAATTTACCCCAGTCAAAAAAAAATCTGCAGATGCATAAGAGGTTCGATTGTACTTGTTTCTGAGAGGGTACGTTGTGCATTTGTGTGTCTGCTGTGTGTTATTTATTCAATAGTCTTAGTGCTTGCAGGAAAAATAAAGAAAAAATAAATCTTTCTCAATCTGCTTGTATATGTTTTCAATCCTGTATCTCCTACCAGAGTGCATCCAGGAGAACAGGCTGCCTCTGTAACACTCGGGAACTAACTTTGGCACAACAGTTTGCACCTAGGAGTGGGCGCTATAGTGTCAAAATTATATATTATATATTATATTAATATTTTTGACAATATGGACAAAACAGAGTGAACAACTTTTTATTGGTGATTTTAGCCTGCAGCCATCAGCATTTGTTTGAGGGCCGTTCTCCATCCTTCTTTTCCAATGAGATGCTGTCATTGATGACAGGCCACCTGATTCAAAGTGTGAATCTAATGCCACAAGGTGCCAGCAGCAGCATTATCGTGCAGTAGCAGGGGCACGGTATTATAGTGGCAGTGACAGTAAAGTCAAAGGAAAGCATAAAAATATGTTTGGTATTGTTTTAAGTAAAAATATGACAATCGCTTAACACTTAGAGTAACATTTAGAATAAGTATGCGAGTATTTCAGTGGTACTCGATTCAGTCGTTTGATTGCTAATTCACCAGCTGCCAGCATCTGCGCCTCACGTGCCTTCATAGTCTGGTTGAACTCAATGGCTTTTGCCTCAAGTGCTGAAACAAGTTTGTTGCCTTCAATTTTAGCAGGAATGGTTTTCATGCATATTTTACAAATATTTGTACCTTGTTGGAGGTTGCTGGATTAGCTCCATTTTTATTAAATCATCATTGAATGCTGACTGTCAGACAGGTCTTGACACAAATGCATGTCTGTGTCACTGATATCGTGATAGGACACTTTTATTTTACATAAAAATTTATCCTAGAAGTTATAAAAATGTATAAAAATTTATATCCTTAGTACGCTGCTTGCGCTCATGATGTTCCATAACCCTAACCCTAGGTTTTATAGTTGCTGTTGGTGCAGTTACCATAAAGTAGCCAACCTTAAGGCTCTCTATAGCGCAGTAGATGTCTCTATGAAGATATGTACTTACAGATAAAATTCTCACTGCTCTTCACAAACATGCTGTTGATGGATACTGGGAAATGAGGGAAGGCTCATTGTTGGAGGGGCCGACACTATTGAATTGCAAGTTATACCAGTGGGACCAAGCATTTTGTAGGGCAAAGGTGATGACTTCCCTAGTGCCTCCCTTTGAACTGCATGCAAATATCAAATTCTTTAAGAGAAGTGGTGGACATGGGGCAGTTGAAGAATTTAACTAGCCCCTTAAAACACTTGCTGTCTATGGAAATGAGAGCTATGGACATTAGTCACTATTATCCTGAAGAGTGGAGCTGATGATAGTGCAGAGAGAAAAGGCGAGGTTAAAATGTCCAAAATAGATTGAGATAGTTAGATTTGTGTGCACCAGCTGCACACGGATCTAACAGAACAGGGCAGAGATGGCACCCAGGTTTCTCACCTTGTGTGGGCTGATCTGCACGAATGACCAGTGAACATCAGGCTCAGTGATGGATGGGGCCAGTCCTGGAGCAGGATGCAGAAAGGATGTGGGGGTGATTGAGAGCATGTGCAGGTGGGGGAGTGTTCCTATGTGAGGTGTATATGTTCTCTTACATGTGTGTGTGTGTGTGTGTGTGTGTGTTGGAACAAATAACAGTAAAATGAAAGCAATGCACATTCAGTAATCAGTCAGAATTAGAATTAGGATGAATTAATGTAAAGTAGTTTAGTTTAAAAATACCTTTAAGCACTGCGTATTTATGTGTCCCTTTCACAATAAAGCGTTTGCATGAATTAATTAGTTTCTTGTTTGTTTGTTTTTTGTTAGCTACATACTGCTGATTTTGTTAATGTAACGGGTCAACAAACATACAGCCTTCATGCAAGTGTTAGCATTAATATGTTAATACAAACTCACAATGATTCATAAAGATGTACTTTGTACCATCTTAGTGTAACAGGTCACTAAAATTTCCTAATTAGTTGTGCCTCATTATTGTTGCCAGAATTGGCTCAAACTCAAGTAACCAAAGTGTAACTGATGCTACATGAGAGGTGTGAACACCACAGAAGTTAGATTCAGCCTTTCTTAAGTCATCTGATATTTCAGTCTGGACCAAAGTGGCGAGCCAGTCACCAAAGAACCCTCCTACTAAAAACTGTTAAACCATAAAGTTTCTGATACATGCATCTGTTGCAATGATTTATTTGAATTTAGAAATGGACTAGTCTTGATGATTGTATGGCAAAAATATAATCTCCTGTTTTTAAATAATCTAATCTCCTGAAATAAGGAATGTGCGTGGTTTTGAGAGAGAGAATCTCAGAGTCAGTAGCCATGTGGCTCTCTTTGCCGTCAGTAATCTCTTGATCCCAAAGGTACAGTTGTGGTTCACAGTAGCTGTCCCTGCAGGTGCCTGTCTGAATATTCGTATTAAAGGGCTCTCTGTGGTGCATTAAGGTCCCTCTGCAGGGAGACAGCTTAGCAGGTGAACAGTCAGGCTCTTATCCTTTGAGCAGGGTATGAAGTTCCATGCAGGAAGGTGTTAGAAAGTGTTTGTTGATAAAGTTTAGTGAACAGATTGTTGTTATAAGTTAGCAAATCAGGGTGCTGAACCAGCTCGCCAGAAAATTAGGGTTTGAATAGTAAGCAAGCCAGCTATTCAAAGATGCAAAGGCAAATAAAAGAGAAGGGCTAGAAATCCTGGTGCAGAATGAGTACAGAGCTCTGAGCTCTGTCTGTCTGTCTGCCTGTGACCTGTCAAGCAGTCTGTCTGCTGTTTTGTATGTGTTGAGAAGGGTGGGGGGAACACTGAGGTGACAGCTGCATTACAGCACACAAGGGAAATCACTGTCAGAATGCTGGAGATGTGTGTCAGCCTTGGCCCCAGAGATGACCGGTCAGATTAAGAAGGCTGCATCATGTTTCACTCTGTGGGTGTAGACATGTGGGTGGTAGCACTCTTTATGTGTTGTGTGTATGTGGTGCGGGGAATCTGAGTTTTTAATATGTCAACATATATTTACAGAGTGCAGCTTTATCTTTGAGTCTAGTGGTGATGGTGCGACTTAACTCCAGCATATGCAGCAGATTTGTTTGTGTGTTTCACAGACGAGCAGGCAGTAGGCTCAGCAGTGTCTTCCACATTCATCACTTTGCTTTTAGATGATTGTGTTTTATGCTATAGGACGCCACACCAACTCAGTATGAGAGGTCACTGCAGAATGCAAGCAAAAATTTTAACCTTGTCTGCTGCCCTTTCAGCTAAGTGCAGAGCACGAGGCCTATATTTTTATTTTGTGATGGTGATTTTATGACATAATGTCTGAATGCCATCTGTGTAAAATAAACATTCATTTCATTAAACATATCACCACACCCAGACTACATCTTATCCAGCAATTTCACTTTTGTACTGTAGACCCACTGAATGGACTTAAATTTAATCTAAACTATATCATAGTTACCAAGGAATTATATTATTAACACCTTCTATGGAAATGACCATAGTAATCAATTTATTTATTTTTACATGCATTGTGTTTTTATTTGAGGACTCGGTTCACTTTTTTACAAAGTCCAACACACACTGTATTTTAGGAATGCAAAGTGGTTTAGTATTGTTTATTTGCCACTCTTCTAAGTTCTTTTTCTTTTGGTTACATGTATCAGTCTGAACTCTGTTAATCTGAGCACCACAAGTCTGAAACAGAAGAATATCTGTGGAGTGTGGAGTAGAAAGAAAGTTGTCACACCCAGCAGCCTGCTCCTCATCTCTACTTAAGGAGAGTGCCTCAAGGCTACTGTAGCTGCTGCTGGCATAACTACTAACACACACACACTCAGTGGTAGAAAGTCTGATTGTGTGTTTGCAGGGTTTGAGAAGGAAGATGATTGTGTGGACAAAAAATATTTTAATAAACTATTTAAACTGTTACATGAGTAAATCAGTGGAGTACTCATAAAAATTCGACCTCTACTTAAATATTTGTAGGTCTGCTAGAATATCAGCGTTAAAGTTCTCCAGTGACTCGTATTATGCGTACAGTATGAACTCCTACCTCAAAGAAAGAAAATGTATCTTTGTCTCATTGTTAGTATCAACACTGGTAGTTCATATTACACTACTCAGCACAACATAAATGGTGCTTTCATTCAATACTTGGCTACATCTGAAGCAAAAGAAGCCAGCTGGCCTTCCTGTGAACTTTCTCTGACAAAGTACACCGAGGTTTTGTATTTATATTCCTTGTCTGTGGTTCTTGGCATGGTTCAGTGTGAAAATCTGCATATGAAATAACCAGTAGTTGGAAGGTACAGAATGGCATAAGAGAATTTAAATTGCCACAATGCTGTGCTATAGAACACCCTACGCTTGTCTGATAGTGGGCCTAATGCCTTTCCAGATGTCATTTGACAAGCTGTAAACGTGGCAGAAAACACACACACACACACACACACACACACACTTTTGCACCAGTGCTATTAGTGAAAGGAAAATGTCACAAGTAAAAGAAAATAAAAAGACTGATGGCAGGTCGGGCCTTTAGAGCCAAGCATTCAGAACAAATGGTATAACGCAAAGTATGTAGCTCAGGCAGCAGCAGTGAGTTAGCGTCTCACTATGCTGTCTGAGCACTGCATATGAATCTCCAAAGAGGAGGTGTCAAATGGCCTCTGCAGTAGTTACTATGCAGCCCTCCACTGTTATTGGATACCCACTGCTGTCACAACCCTCTCTGAATGTGTATGCACATGCAGATATGGGTGTGTTGTGTTTATATTGATTTATGCGTCATTTTATGTACACAAATATACATCTGTCTTTGGAATACTCTCCGGCAGTATGTGGATGCTATACAGTATGTGTTTTGTGAGCCTGTCTCTGGCAGAAACGTTCTCTTGAAGAAAACAAACATTGTATGCTTTGTTTTCATGTGCATACTGGGAAATATGTGGACTTAATTTTTCCCTCCCTCTTAAAGGGGCAATGTGTCATACAAGTATGTCAAGTTTGGCAATGTGTGTTGGCCCTGATGGTGAAACAGACAATAGCCAAGCCTCTTATGGCTCCTCTAGAGGGAAATACCCATAAAAGGTTAACAAAAGTCACCTCTTAGACCGCTCTCACAGTCTATTAATCATGTTAAGATGATTACATAAAGGGAATTATCTATCAAAGTGGGCTCAGTCAGGTCACAAGAGTAATTTGGGCTTCTTTTAACACAGAAACTCAGTTGGAAGTGCATTTCATGGAATCAGCAGAGACCAGCTTATCCCTTCAAACAAAGGCTGCGCTGAACATCACAGAAACCTAACGTTCAAAGATGGAAAGTCCACGAGACCTTTCAGATCAATATCTATAATTACTTGCAGATTAAATCCATCCTAATCAATAGTTTTATAAAAAAAAACTGATAGATCAACAACTACAGTATGTGTAACCTGATAAAAACTACGACAAATCTGCAAATTGTACAAATGTTAGTGCACTGTTCGTGTTCCAGTTCATCGCTTCTCCCTTCTATCAAGCAAGGTGCCACACAGGTGCCCAGCACATGTGCAGCTTTCTCAGAAAACGTTCTCTGGCTTCAACAATGTTTCTTAACTTCCACAGCTCCCCTTAACTGCCATTTTAATGACATTTCAGGCAGTGGAAATTACAGCATAGAGGTGTTTTAATATCTTTTTATAGCCGTCACCTGTGTTATGCTCTAAGCATCAATTACCTCAAATTACAGATCTTCAGTCAGTTGCTTAGGATCTGGTTGTTAGGTGAAAGTTTGCAGAGTCAAAGCATTTACGTGCTCTGGAGCCGTCATGCACAGACAGCTCTTCATCATATGTCAAGGCAGTGAAGACCAAATGAGTTGGTGTGAAGCTTTGGTAGTGGTTATTTTTGATTGTAGTATGTTGATGTACAGTATGTTTTCTTGAGATGCTCATTTTCCCAGTGACTCCTAAATGTTTGCCTATGTGTGTTAGTGCCACAGGGAACCATGCTCTGCCCTCATCAGTGGGTGAAGCTACCCTGTTTCTGCATGGTGAGACTCAGCGAGCCTTTCCTGCTGTTTCTCTGATGTCATCACCACTCCCCTACAGAGTGACTGCTGTGGCATTCTCCCTTTCTCATCTTCCTTCTTCTCATTCTCCTCCTCTCCTGCCTTCCTCTGCGCCTCCTCCGCACCATCCCTCCTTATCACTATCACTATGGTTTCTCATAGTGACAGTTTGACTTGACATTCCCAGTCTGCCCGAGGGCTGCGGGAACGATGTTGTGTTCCTTTTTCACACAGGTGGGCTAATAAAGAGAGAGACCACCAATGTGTGCAGCCCTGGTGCAGTTTGGTCAATAAGAACAATAAATTCAGGTTTCATGATGATTTCACATTCATATTGTTATCATTGTTAGACGTCATTATAAAATCAGAAAGATTACATAGCATAATTTTTTTACAATATACTGACTTATGGACGATATGAAAAAACATGGCAACAAAATAAAATCTATGATTAATGATTTGAAAAAAAAATTCCTGTGTACCGAAGCGATCGCTTTTAGTTCAATAATAATAACTGATTAACACATAGATCCAAAAAGCGTTCAGAAACAAATCATTGTCACTAGAATGAGAGCAAGGGAATCGCAACACAGAAATACAATTTGATACTGCATTAAAAGCACATTTAAAAATGCATTACATTAAGTATGTAAAAAAAATACATGCAATAATTATCAGCTGTGACTAATCTTGTTTTCATTGCGTGCTGCTAATTTCAGGCACATAACTGCCCCCTCCCTGTTCGCCTCCCGTGTGTTGTTTGCCCGATTGATATAAAATGCATTGCTTCTGAATCTTTCATTCTCATTAAACCAAAGTGTTCAAGGCCCTTATAACGGCCAGCGAATTCAAAATTGCCATCAATTATCTTTCTAGACCTCTCATTAGAGATTCTGCCCACACTTTTGGGCTGCTGCTGCTGCTGCTGCTGCTGCTGCTGCTGCTGTCACCAACAGGACACTGGCGGGTCCGCCTTTCCTAATAAGGAGAAAACTGCAAAGTCATAGAGAGGAAGCGAGGGAGCACAACACAGTTTCTTTCCATTTCTCTCATTTGTTGCTTTTATCTAGTATTTATAGACTATTAAAATGCTTTACATTCATTTTACAAGCACGTCTGTGTGACTTCTACTACAAAACTGTACCGATAGCTGAAAATCATTTTAGACTCTTTTTAGCCATTTTGTGCTTCTCCTTCCTTCCCTACCTACCTACCTACCTACCTACCTACCTGTATTTCTGTGAATCCAAATTCCAACAATATAATAGTAATACCCCAACTATTTAATTAATTCATAACCACTACTTATTGCTCTCTGTTCTTAGTTACTAATGTCTCAAGAGGTCACATTCTTTAAAAACTGGAAAAGTAATAAGGCTATAAATATAAATGACTTTAAAAATAAAATATTCTGACTGCTCTGAAAGGTCAGCATCTGCGTACCAAATTATTCAATTGTTAAACTAAACTGTGACTGGGTGACAGTTCAGCTGTTCGAGGAGCTCCTGATCAATCTTGTCTCACGCCTAAATGATAGTTAAGTACATTATGAGTTGTTCTACCAGTGAGAGAGTCATACCGGCTTCACATGTTTAGAGAACATCTTCGTAGCTGTTGTTGTATGTGTGTTAAGAGAAGGACAAAAGAAGGGTCTTCTTCATAATAAGTCAAGACTTTAAGAAAAAGAAAGATTCACAGGACTCTCTGTAGTTCTGTAAAAATAAGTACTCCTCGTGACTCAGTAGCTTGTGGAACCACTTTTATCAGCAATAACTTTTTCTGTGTGCCTTTATCAGTCTCTTCCAGAATTGTTTTCTGGCATTTGTTTATGCACAGCTCTCTTGGGGTCCCACCAAAGCATTTCCTTGATTCTTTTCTTTCCCAGACATTCTGCTGTAGATTTGCTTGTGTGCTTGGGTCCATTGTACTCGTGCATGATCCAATTTTGGCCAAGCTTTATTTGCTATATAGAGGAGTTCATGGTCAACTCAGTGACTACAGGGTGCCCAGATCCTGTGGCAGCAAAATAAGCCCAAATCATCATCCCTCCACCACAGTGCTTTTTTTTTTCTCTTCAGCATTGGATGATGTCAGTGGATGAGCTTATGCTCACAGCTCTGGCTTTGATTACAGCCCACCTCCTATTAAAACCTAGGAAGAGAAACTGAAGCTGATGACGTCTACATCAATCCATCATAAATCTGCCACTGTAAAATTTGCCTTTGGGTGAAATGATTTTCATTGTGCTCATCAAACTAAGACCAGACATATCATTCCACTTATTTACCGATAATGCAACATGAGTCCTGACAAAATAAATCAGTACATTGATCGTTGCTTCAACAGAATCTCAGAACACTGTAGCAGAGAATATCACTCAACAGCCAGACTTTGGATAAGTCAGTGTACAGCTAACTCATGATCCATTGACTCACAGTCATTCCGAATATGTTACCAGATTAATTAGATAAATCAGCTGAAGGCGATTTTGTCTGCTGACAGTCATGGCTTTCAGACGGGTTTTCGACCTCATGTAAAGTAATCCATCAAGATGGGTGTAGAGTGTTTGGCTAGATTTTGCTCCAGGGGCAGGACAGCCTCTTGGAATACAGATCGCAGAGTCACAACTTTGCTGTGTGTACAGTGAAGAAAACAAAAGCTTATACTCTCACTCTTTTACACACACACACACACACACACACACAAACACACACACACTATGGTGCATTTGCGAAGTCCAATCAACAGGACCCCTGGGGAGCAAGACGGAGAAAACCAGATTCAATCAAGCTATTGATTTGAGGGTGTATTTTTGAAAATGGAAGAGTGTGTCCATCCTTGCACTCCACAACATGTCAAGGCCCACTTTTGTCTAAAACAACTTGTTTTTCTATTTAAAGGACTTTCAGAAGCTTGTGAAGTTACAGCTGAAGAGCCCTGTTGTCTCCTGCACTGCAGACCCACAGTGATTGTTGCATCTTTGAGCAAAGTCCTCCAGGTTACTGCGTGAGATAAACTCAGGCTGACATGCTTAAACCCAACCTTTGCTGAATCTCAGTATCACTGCAAAACACCGCAGTGAGGGCCTCATTTACAAAAGTCCACCCTCATGTCATAGACACTGAAGAGTCTGTACTGGCAAAAGAGAACAGACAGCTGATTTTCCAAACCTGCAGGATTGGTATGGTGATATGCTGGGTGTTCTTTTAGGACAGCCTGTCTGTTGCAATTTGTTTTTCTTGCTTGGCATCACATGAGCCTCCAAACTAAGACGTTTTCAGTATAAACCTGACCTGTGCACATTATGCAAATTTGACGCTGACTGTAACTGTCTTTATACGAATAGCCATCACTTGGATTCCTGTCTGACAAGTCATCTGTACTGGTGCACAAAACTGAGCCATAAATTTCTTTGTGACTACACAACACCACGTCAGACTACAGAGGATACGATGAACTGGCAGATAGAACGTCATGATTAATGTTATACCCCCCAGCATGACATACCAGTTTATGTATGCAGGAAGGGAAGTAAATGATGTCTTTTTACTAGTGCGCAGGTGGTGTGATAAATCTCCACACCCGGTGGCCATTTTAAGAGCAGCTTGGCCTGATTTTACAGACCTCCCAGACTTGGCTTTCTGAAGAGAAAAAGATAGGCACAGACCTGTAAGAGATGCACTCGGTATATTCTTAGGCTTAAACTGTACAGTAGATTCAAACTTTATGTTTATATTGGATTCAATTCAATTCAATTTTATTTATATAGCAAAATCACAACAAACTGTCACCTCAAGGTGCTTTATATTGTAAGGTATAGACCCTAAAATAATACAGAGAAAACCCAACAGTTAACATAACAACTTCCTATCAGCAAGCACTTGGTGACAGTGGGAAGGAAAAACTCCCTTTTAACAGGAAGAAACCGCCGGCAGAACCAGCCTCGGGAAGGGGCAGTAATGTAACAAATTGTGCTTTGCTTTCTTTAAAGGAATTGCAAAACTGCTGTAACCAGTTGGGCTGAGGGGAGAGAGAAGGGACAAAGTCATACACAGTGAGGATATAAAACTATTGACAAGACACCTGGCCTCTCTGGGAGCAGAGCTTAGGTAGCTACTCTGCACTGTGTGGGCACATAGCATTGCAGAGCATAACAATGGAGGAATTATATCCTTAAACCTAGTTACAGCACTTGCAGAAAGACTTCTAGTGTAATAAAACATATTCCCCACTGCTGTGTAAGCCATTAAATTAAATGTAAATGTTATGAAAAAATGGATCGGAGGTCTTCATAGAAATCACTTTATGCGACACAAATCGACCATTCCAGTTTTTCAGAGCTCATTCTGTTGCACCAAAATATTGCCATTACTACCAACAAAAAAAAATATATATATATATATATATACAATTAAGGTCCCATTTTAATTGGCAAATACACATTTTGGGGAATCAAAATAAATCTAAGGTCACAGAAATGGCTATATATATCTATAAATGTATGTATATGTCCACCGCCAAAAGTGTCAACAATGGGCATGTGAGCATCTGAACAAAACCACGGTGCAATGGAAAAAGGTGGCCTGGTCTGATGAATCACATTTTCTTTTACTTCATGTGGAGGATGGTCGGGTGCATTTGGAGCACTTACCTGGGGAGCACCTCGCACAAGGATGCACTGTGGTGCCTAAGGGAACAAGGCAAGCCGGCAGAGGAAGTGTGATGTTTTTGGACAGTGTTCTGCTGGGAAACCTTGGGTCCTGCCATCCATGTGGATGTTACTTTGACACATACTACCTAAGCACTCTTGCAGACCATGTACACCCTTTCATGGAAATGGTATTCGTGGTAATGGCTGTGGCCTCTTTCATCAGGACAATGCACCCTTCCACAAAGCAAAAATGGTATGTTTGAGAAGCACAAGTTTGAGGTGTTGACTTGGCCTCCAAATTCCCCAAATCTCAATCCAATCGAGTATCTGTGGTATGTGCTGGACAAACAAGTCTGATCCATGGAGGCCCCACTTCCCACCTTACAGGACTTAAAGGATCTATTACTAATATCTTGGTGCAGATACCACAGCACACCATCAGGGATCGGAGTCCATGCCTCGACGGGTCAGGACTGTTTTGGCAGCAAAAGGGGGACCAACACAATATTAGGCAAGTGGTCATAATGTTATACTTGATTTATGTGTGTGTGTGTGTGTGTGTGTGTGTGTGTGTGTGTGTGTGTAATCTGCTAAAAGAAAAAG
>VUQK01016051.1:16512-30385 GCA_015106715.1 Bujurquina vittata
TATATATATATATATATATATATATATATTAATTAAAATATTAGACGATAGGATCCTACCACAAAAATAATATATTTTTATCTATTTTTATTAATATTGTGACCAATATGCTGCCTTGACATCATTGGTCCAGAAAACAAATGCTCTTGGTGCATGGACTTTAATCTTGTGCTCTCGTCATAGCATGCATGTGCACCATTGAGACTGCTACAAATCTGCCTGTGTTGACTGATAGGGAGTTGATCCGGATAATTCTACATCAGAAAAAAAATGTGATTTCAGCCAGAAAAAAACCTTCATTGTTCATGTTTCTTTTTGTCTTGAGTCTGTTGGGTTGCTTAAAGTTCCTGTTAGTTTGAAATGCTCTGGCTATATCACAGAGGATATCCCCCTGTTACACCTCTGGAGGAAGTGGGTCAGTAACAGACACATGCCTCTCAGTGGTGATTTAAAAACCTGTTCAATGAACGCCACATGGTGGTGATTCTAAGACTTTTACAGACTGAATGTGGCAGTGCTGATAAGCGTCTGTTGCAGTGGGGATTTACAACAGTCTAAATAAGTAAAGGACATGCAAACAAAGGGCCACATGCGCACAGTCGCACACATGCATACAAAGACTTGTATTACCTGTGTCAAATGTATGAAATGTATATGTTGTGTTCTAGTTTTTTTGGTATGCCTTCTGGGCAGTTTAGCTTTTTGTTGACAATAAAATAATATTGTCTTCAGATTATACAAGTTCGTCATACTGTAAAATGTTTATTTAACATGTAGCCACGGTTAAGAATGTAATATATATTACCATTATTAATATATATTATAGTTGATATCATCATTACAACAAGAGTGATTCAGATTTGTGTCATAATTTCTCCATTTACTGTGTGGTTTAACGTGTTTTTGTTTGCATTTTTTCTTTTTGTATGCCTCTTTTCCGTCCCTTTATCCATTCCCATACCCTTGTTAAATCTATTCTTTAACCAAAAAAAGCTCTTTAAACCAGAAAGGAAGAGTCAGAATTATACCAATAGATTCTGGCATGGGGGTTGAAGATTGGGAAAACAAATACAAAGGGCAAACCAAGCCTCGTCTTAGTGACTTCCTAAATGATGAGGACAGCGTTATCTTTCGCATGGGAAAATCCTATCCTGCACCATCATATTCAACTATCCATCAAAATACAAAGCATGGTGGTGTTCTGCCTGGCACCTATCCTGAGGGTTATGATACTATTGATCGTCGGCGAAAGAAAAAGGTTACAGACCCAGGAGGGTTTCTCAGTCCAGAGGCAAACAAAATAAGAGAAGACACCCTTCCGTCTGACCTTGCACTCCTCCACGAGAAAAGAGGGGAGCTTTTTATGCGGCAGGTAGCAGAGATGCAGGAAGAGGAGGAGCGTATGATGTCAGATCTGAGGCCATATAAAAATGGGCTTCTCTATAAAACAAGGATGTGGGCTAAAAATGAGCTGGACAGTACTTTTGAAAATTATGTGGCATACAAAAAAGAGCAAGATGCTAGAAGGAGGGCACGTTTTGATTTTGAATCAGAGAGTCCTCTGCACCATCCTATAGAAGCAGAGGACGATATCAATGACATTGCCTTCATGGCTGATGAATGTCACTCAGAGAACACAAGAAATTATACTTTCTCCTGTGAGGGCCACATAGAACATTCCCAGGGCCTTTGGGATAAGAAGTATGGAAAACCTAAATCAGGAGGATGGGTTTCAGAGGCAATGCTCTCTCCTGTAGAAGAACCAAGTGATGAATATGTTGATCCTATGGATGAGCTTCAATGTCTTGTTGAAACTGTTTCTGAATACCTAGCTGAAAAAGAGGAGGAAATTAGCAAGTATGGATCTCTGCCTAAATCAAGCAAGTCTAGGCTTTCTTCGAATGGTAGTAATAGAACAGATTCATTTGGGGAGGACCAAAATACAAAGGATTTAAGAGAAGAATCCCAATCACATGCTGCTTCTGATCAGGGTATTTCAGGAGTAAAAAATGCCATGAGCTCGTTATTTAGTTCGCTCACTGACAAAGTTGGTGGGGGGCCTAAACAGCCTGCCCCATCTCCACAAGTATCACCTGCACAACCCTCACAATCTGGATTAACAAAATTGCTATCCTTCATTCCTAAATCAAAGAACACAGCTCCTGTAGCTGTTGTCTCTCCAGTAGAAAGTTCTCCTGAAAAATCATTCAGTTCGTTGCCTTCTCAGACACCACATGATGCCAAAATACACAGTCATGGTCAAGAAATAAAAACTCCCAAGAAGTGTCAGACACAGATGAATACAAATGAACATGTACCCGAGATTGTAACCAAACCTCAGAGTGCTCCAGAAAACTCAGTCTTGGGCAGATTGAATCCTTTGAAGCTTTTTTCAGCAGACAAAATGAACTCAGCTGAATACAAATCAGAATCCTCAGGTTCTCAGAGCCATACACAATGGGGGGAGAGATGGGTTGATAAAGAAGGTAGGGAATCAGAAAAATTAAGAAGACTGTCGCAAGAGAAACATTCAGGACAAAATCATGATAAAAATTTGTATGAGAGACACATTCCGGTGATTTCGAATAAAGAGATTTTGCCTGTCCCACAGCCAGAAAGGTCAAATGACCAAACACATTCTGCAAGCACTGGCATATTTAGCCCTTTTAAGAAGTCGTTAAGTTCATTCAGCACACCTTCTACCCCTGTTCCACCCTATGGAGTGTCACCTGTGGCAGTTTATCCAGTGTTTAGAACTACAGAAAACCCTCAACTAGAGGAACCAGTAGAGGACCCATCATGGACTAATAAGGTTAAACTACATTTCCCTTCATCTGAAAATGTCTCCACTAAGCAACGTCCCAAAGCAGAAGGAGGCATGCTTTCTGTTTTTTTAAAGTTTCCATCCAGTGAAGACATTGGTGCCTCCGTGAAGACACAGAATCCCGAGCATGATTTATCTTCAACAACTTCCACCACCTTCACCAAGACTCCTCCTGTGCACCAGGAAAATAGTGAGAAAGGATGGTTTTCTAGCATATTCACCCCTACCCCAGCACCAACTAGTCCAAACCAGAATGTAATTGGTAATCAACAATCTCAGAACAGCAAAATGTCATCTGCCTCACAAGCCCAACATGCATCAAATCAGAAACCTGGAATGCAGCAGCAGACTCCCAACCAACCAAAGCAAGGACTGCTATCTGGAATTCTTAAATTTGGCTCTAGTAGTGACTTATCTGGCAGTTTACCACAGCATGCAAACATTCAACCATCCAACAGCAATATCCCCACACAGTCTCTACACCACCCTGCTCCAGATCAAAATTCCTCAGCTCCACAGATGGGGGGCTTTCTCTCAGGTTTATTGAAATTTTCATCAACAGAAATCTTACAACAAAAAGGACAAGTACCTAATAGTGAAGCTCAGAAGAACATTCCTGGTAGTGACTTTGGTCAGCAGAGTTCACACAGAACTCCGCAAACACACACTCGGTACACTCACTCTGGGGTGCTAAAATTTGGATCCTCTGGGAATATTTCAAGCAGCCATACAGTTCACCTGCAAAGCAATCAAAAAGGTTTGAGCCAACAGAGCACTCAAAGTCCAAGCCAACGTCCTCCTCTTAAAAATGTACCACAGAGTCAGCAAGGTGTCCGACATGAGACAAATAAGCCAGGATTTGCTCGACAGCAGACTGTTCCTCTTCAGCAAGCGCCATCCCAGCAAGGTGGTCTTCTGTCTGGACTTTTTAAATTTGCTTCAGCAGACAACATAAACACACAAACTCAAGCATCAGCTCATCAGCATGGAGTAACACCAAGTAAATCCAGCCATGAGCAAGTAGAAGTTCACGTTTTTAACCGAGATCAGCCACAATATAGCACAACCCAAAAAACAATTCAACCAAGTGGTCTGTTTTCTGGACTTTTTAAATCCTCTTCCGAAAACCCAGCTCAACAACTTCAGCCCAAAAACATCTATGAAACTCAACAGCAAAACAAAATGCCACAGAGCCAGACTGGACCAACACAGATGGAAACAGCAGGTCAATCTGGAGTACTCTCAGGGTTGTTAAACAAGTTTACAAAATCAAGTGAAAGTATTGACACAACCTGTCAACCATCAACAGTACAACCACCTCAAGAAAGGGACAATAATTATACAGTCACAATGAAAAGTGCACTGCAAAAGCAGTCATCCACTAATATAACAAACCAGTCCTCACTAGAAAAAGCAGAGAAAGAGAAAAGGACACAACATGCTGGCCAGCAAGGGTTTTTGTCAGGATTGTTTAGCAAAACTATAACTGAACACCCTTGTACTAAACAAGCAGAAATGTCAAGTCAGATAACAGAACATATTCCCTCAACTAAGTTTGCAGAGTCTTATTCAGGCACATTAAAAAGTGTCACCTCAAACCTTGGAAAGGACAGTTTGCGAAAAGACAATCCAGCTTCCATTAATCCAGGACAGAGCAGACATGCTTTAATCAGGGCACCTGTGTCCGTTGATACTGAGAGTTTGGATTTGCGTACGTCAGCTACTTTTGCAAGATCTCTTCAAAGTCAGGAAACATGCTCCTCAGTCAGCACAGGAAATCTGTCTCAGTTATACAGTTCTGGTTCATTTAGGCCAAGTAACACAATAGCTTATAGTACAGGAAATATTCATTCCCTTTTACAAAGTCATGCAACTTCACCAATTATGGCCTTTCATCAATATATTGGTGGAAGCTCTCCCTCTTTGTATGAAGCTACAAGTCAAAATCTTTATCAAGGTCAGCTATCTGCATATGGATTAAGTCCCTCTTATGATGAAAACCAGTGGATCCGCGAAAGTGCTTTATGGCAGCAATTTCAGGATGAGTCACTAAATTATCATTTACAAGTAGAGGATCAAGGATATAGCCTGAGTTGTGAAAGTACACCATTACCAGGATCTGACACTCAGAATTCTTTGCAATGGGAAGGTGTTGTTTATCACCAAGACCAATATAAACCTCATCAGTTTGAAGGACATAAAAATGATGACCCATATTCAAAGAGAAAATTATGGAACAGTTATGAAGACTTGGGAAATATAGGACAGTCACCCAATGAGGAAGGTGTGTTGAACTTAACTACTAAACAGAGTAAGTTTGGGAAATGGCATTCATTTAATGATGGTAGCACTTGTAGCTTAAATGGTGTTTCATATCATGAAGGGTATTATGAGGAAACTGCTCCAAGCTTATCTTATTCAGCTAACTGGGAAAATGGAATGGAAAATGCAGCCTCACAACATGTTCATACTAAAGGTATGATCCTTCATAGTCAGTTTAATTTGAACAGACCAGTAGATTCAAACTTTCCTCCAAGTGCCAATATAGAGCTTGAAGACTCCCTGTACCTTGAAGACACTGAATGGTATCAGCAGTGGCTTACTCTTTTAGAGCAAGGAATGTGGTGGCCAGCAGAAGATGGTGACTGTGGCTACTTTGTTTACACAGATCACGAGTATATTTATGCCTTACTTACAGATGCAGTGGGAGAATATGTGTATGCATGTGCCCCTGAAGGTGAATCTTGGGGAAATGCACCGAAGTTGGATACTTTTCCCAGTGCATGGCTACAAAATGAAATGGTTTTAGTCTGTGGCTTTAAAATTCCACTTTACAATGAAGATGAACTTCTTTGGCTTCCAGGTGAAGATCACAGTGATTCTCAGCTTCTGAATGCCCCCCTAGATTTGTCTGCTGCCTATAGAAAAGGAAATGAGATTATGAATTTAAATCTTGAGCAGTTCTCTCAAATGTTTGAAAATTCATTTCTGTCTCAAGGGCAACCTGGCGTGGATTTCTCATGCTATACATTAAACAAAGTGAGGATGGATCCAAGACAGCCTTTTTATGCATATCAAGATTATTACAATGATATCATTGACCTTTCATGTCATAATAGAGACCATATTTGCCCTTATTGGAACAACCAGGAAGTGAAGACATTTCTTGCTCAAAAAGTTTCTGTCTCCTTAAATTCTACTCCTACTGAAAATTCAAATCAACAGCTGCTTTACAACTGTTACCAACCTAGCCAACGGCGGCGTTCATCGACTGCCGTTACAATAAAACATGTGGATGATGTGTCAGAGGAAGAATGGCGGAAAAGAGTGACTCCAGGAGAACAACAACCTAATCGTCAAGTTAAGAAGATTTCTTCCTTAATATCCTCTTTTGTCAACAAAACATCACAGGTGGAATTAAACAATTCTAGTAAGTCCACATGTGAGCAAACTTCTGACAAATGCTCGAAGAGCATCCTTTCATCAGGTTTCCAGAGTCTGAAGTCTAAGATCATCAGAGAAGAATCTATTGCAATTGTGACACAGCCAGAAAGTGTTAAACAGCAAACTGAGAAGAAGCCTGTTACCACACAGGGTAGAATTTTGCCCAAAGTACCAACAGTAGCTCAAGTGACTCACCCTGTGACACACTCGCATACAACTCAGAAACCTAAACTTTCACGGCAGACTACAATGGTGCAACAAGGGACTCCACCAGCAAACGTCAGTGTCACAGTGCCTTTAGGATCAAAAGATTCTCTTAGTAAACCTGTGCCGCCTATGCAGCCTGTATCTTATAAGCCAGTAGAAATACCAGTGGAAAAAACATCTGAACAACCACAGGCAGGCTTCATGAACTTTTTAAAATCTGCAGTAGGAATGGAGGAAACCAAAACAGTTCAAAACAACTTTAGTGACACATCTCCAAATCAACAGAGCAAAACTGGCAGCACTGGTTCCTTACCAGGCAGTGCCACTGCAAGTAAAGAGCCTACAGGAGTTTCAAATCTCTTTGGATCAATAAGTAATCTATTTAGCACTGAGTCCCCTCCACCACAAAAACAGCAAATGAAACCTAGTGTTACAGAAGATTCACTAAAATCAACATCTAGATCTAAGGGTATACAGAGACAACAAACATTAGACCAAAGTGGCTTATCTACGCCTGTGCAGAGTCAAACCCCAAATAGAAGTATTTCACAAGTGTCTACTCCCAGTAGCTCCACAGGCCCTGCAACAAGCCAGTCAAACTCTGTGCCACCTGCTGGACAGACAAAGCAGGAAGCAGAAAATAAACCATCTGGTGGGCTGTTTGGATTTTCAATTGGAGAAATGTTTGCTGGATCAGCAGCATCTAACCAGTCGGGTTCTGTGGCTCAACAGGAAGAGTCTCTTGGTAAAAGTATATTTTCAATGTTTACAGGGCCAAATACTCAGCAGACTGCACCTAAAACTGGGACGTTGTCTCAAACACACCCACCAAGTACACTTCCACAGTCTCCTCAACAAGAAACACCTGGTAAAAGTGTATCATCTACATTTTCAGCATCAAGTCCTCAAACATCTTCTAATGAAACCAAGCCCAACATTGAGGCACCACAGGGGGGAACTGCTCCTCCAAAGGATTCTCCAGCCACAGGATTCCTTTCAATGTTTGGAGGTCCAAGCACCCAACAGTCTCAAAACCAAACAGGATCTTTCCTAGGGGGAATTCTGCCTGGTTCATCAAGTTCCGCTGAGAGTGCAGTGAAGGGGCTGTTATCAGTGTTTAGTGACCCCAGCCCTCCACAAACACAGTCATCAACAACTCCATCTCAACGAGTAGTCGAGTCTCAAACTCAGCAACAAGGGAGACCCCAGATGCAATCTAAACCACAAGAACAACCGCAACCACAAGGACAGACAGCTGCCTCTGTTCTTGGGGGTATATTTGGATTGTCTTCCTCAAGTGAAAGTCCAAGAAAAACTTTGTTTTCTGTGTTTAGTGGTCCTAGTACCCCTCAAACACCAAGAGCTGGTGGAGGTACAAATATACCCTCCACACCTGGGACTGCAGCCCCCAAAGAACCTAGCAAGAGTATGAGCTCTGTTTTTAATGATGTTTTACCAACACCACAACAAAGTCTCAGTTCATCTGCTGTTGCTACCACTATCAAAGAGCCCCCAGCTATTAATTCACAGCAGAGTTCTTCCCAAACATTATCCATTTCAAATGACCATGTTCTAAAAGATGCCCCTACTACTGAAATCTCCGTGGAACTATCAGATTTTCTCCCTGAGAATAACACTAGTCAAGTGCATGCTACCTCATCCACAGATATTACTATAGCTACCACAAATACTTGTAAAGAAAGTGACACAATTAAAGCCAATGATGTTGCATCTAAGGAATCAAATTCAGAATGTGTTACTGTGCATAAGGAAACAAGCACTGAGGGTGCACCCCAGGATTCTGCTCTTTCAAAAGAGCCATCAGCCTCTGGTCTGGTACCTGCGATCAGTGGATCAGACCCACGTCCTCCATCGTCAACTGGATCAATTTCAGATCAACCAGGAAAAGGTTTTCTTTCTTTATTTTCTGCACCCAGCACTGAATCAAGTGCTACCAAAGTAGGTCCATCACCTGCAGGGTCTACATCTGGATCATCTGACCTGAAGGACCAACCAGCCAAGGGGTTGTTTTCAGTGTTTGGAAGTTCTGCCCCTCAGCCCTCTTCACAAACTGGAAGTTCTCTTTTGGGGGCAATGTTTGGAAGTTCTTCACCTCAAATGCCAACATCTCAAACAGGAGGATCATTACTTGGTGGGTTATTTGGAGGGTCTGCACCTCAAACTGCTCCGCAAACTAGTCCCAACAAGACTGGAGGGTCTGTTCCTCAAACTGCAGGATCACAGCCAGGGTCATTACTTGGAGGCTTATTTGGTGGATCTGCTCCCCAAGCTGCTGGATCTCAGATTGGAGGGTCTATTTTGGGTGGTATATTTGGTGGCTCAGCAGTTCCATCAACTGGGCCTCAGACAACTGGATCTTTAGGTGGAATTTTTAGTGGGGCTGCTCAGACTTCAACGACCCAAAATAAAAGCTCTATATTTGGAGGGATTTTGGGCAGTTCACCCTCTCAAATGGCTGATGTACAGACTGGTACATCTCTTCTAGCTGGTATTTTACCTGGAGCTTCTGGACCTAATGAGTCACCTGGTAAAAGTTTGTTTTCGGTTTTTGGAGGAGCTGCTTCAGATGCAACACCAACTAATGATGACAAAATATCAACTACCACTCTTCACACTACTACATCAACTGTAATTGATCCACCAAAAGCCACTGACAGTAAAACTGTTTCAACTGGTGATGATACAGGCGAAATTAATACTTTTACCACAAGCAATGATCAAGTGGAAATACCAAATAAACTTGACAATAAAGTTGAGTGTCTTGCTGCAAGCTTGTCCAAAGGTGAGGGCAGTCTTACTGAAGAAGCAAGTTGCCAAGATACTGGCAAGCAAATTGCTTTACCTGAAGAAATTCAATCTAAAGAATTTGAAACATGTACATCAGTAGAACAAACTGCAAGTTCAGAGATTGCAAGTGTCCAGTTGAGTCAAGATAAAAAAACATCTACGGCAAAGGAGGAAATGCCACCCACTCAGTCAGGAAATTCTGTGGACCAAGAGCAACAGAAACCTCCACTGCCAGATAAATCAGATACAGTTACAAGCTTCATGTCATCCCTTTTCAAACCAACACCTACTCCCACTGAAGGACTTCAGCAACAGCAGAAGCCTTTTGGATCGGGAGGAACAGCACCCCAACCTTCCCCCAATCAGTCTGGGGCATCAATATTAGGGGGTATTTTTGGAGGGTCCAATGCCCAGGCAACATCTACCCAGACAGGGGGCTCATTACTAGGCGGCTTATTTAAAGGGTCTGCTCCTCAGTCTGGTACTCAAGCCACTCCACCCACTCCTGGAGGTTCAATATTAGGTGGGATGTTTGGGGGAGGACCCAGTGCCAAATCTGCAGGTCCTCAGAGTGGTGGATCATTAATAGGTGGAATGTTTGGAGGGTCTGGAGTTACACCTCAGCCTGGTGGTTCTTTGTTTGGAGGAATGTTCGGAGGAGCCTCTGGTCAAACTGCAGGATCTCAAACTGGAGCATCAACTTTACTTGGTGGCATAGGAGGATCTTTCTTTGGGGCTATGGGACAACCACCTAAGCCATCTGAATCTGTACCAGCTGTACCCAAACCAGCAACCAGTGCAAATAAAATTTTGGACTCAACACTCCAAGATAAAGATCAAGTAAAGTCTAGCAGCTTAACAAGTGACAGTGCTGTGGAATCTGGAGCAGCTTGTCCAGAAACCTCTTCTATTACAATTGCACCAAAAGATACTAAAAATGACGTCATTCACCAAGTAGATAACATTGAAAAAGAAAAGGTAGATTGTGAGGGAGAGGTGATACATGAGAAGCTCATTGTTATTAAAGGTGACCCAGAGTGTAAAGAAATTGACAAATCAGTCCCACCTGATCTCAAAGATGCAGGAGATTATGTTAATTCCCCTGCTAATCAGTATCCCAACAATACAGAACCATCTCAAGCTAAGTCTGTGTTTGGTTTTATATCAGCACAGAGTGATGCAGGAAAATCACTTGGATCCCTGTTGTCATCGGCACCATCACTTGCTTCATCATTGTCTCAGACAGAAGGAGGCAGTGGTCTTATTGCTGGGTTAAAAAACCTTTCTGGAGGCATATTTCAAGAAGAAAAATCCAATGGTGAAAAACAAGTGCCACCCTTCACTTCATTATTTGGGGCAAATAAAAGTTTTCCTTGGAAGGCAGAGCCACCAAAGCCACAGGCTGTTCCAGTTATCACTTCTCAACCCCAAACTAACACCAATTCAAGAAGTGGTGAAACTGTACGAAAGATTGAAACAACTGAAGCCCAAAAAATTGAACCGGTAGGTTCCACAGATGATATAGCAACTCCCCAGATTTACATCTCCACTCCTGAAGTAGATCCTTCAGCATCCCTGACCCCAAAGGAGAAGGAAAGGCTTGTAGAAATACACCCCTCTGCAGGTCCTAACTCTGGAGTGCAGCTGGACAACCAGTCCAAGATGGATCTGTTGAATGCAAAAAGGCTAGTAAAAGCATAATAACTGGCACCCTCCCTCCCCCTACCATTTATGATGCATTGGGAGTTTGGAAAAAAATGTCCTTCTTGTTCAGCTCTGCAGTCCATTTTCACTAGTTTAGTTATTTTATGTCTGTGTGTTTGATATGGGCATATTGTGTTTCGTAGCTTTAATTTCATGTGTCATTTTAAAACAGAATTCCAGAACAGAGTAACATTTGGTTGTGTACATTTACTGCTAAACTGGGCACAGATAAGTAAATATGAAAATACTGTCATATATATCATTCCTCCCTACCACTCTCAAAGAGACCTGTAATTTTGCATCTGAATTTGCAGTGCATTCAAATTTTAGAAATTCTTTTTATAGTCCCTATTATTCTGCAATTATAAATAACCTAGATTAATGTAAATTTTTGTATTTATAGAATTAATTTCTCTATTAGGATGTAGGACACTTGATTATACACTTGTAACATTGTTTGGTCTTTACTCTCAATATTAAGTGCTTTGAGGCGACTGTTGTAAATTGGGCAATATAAATAAAATGGAATTAATTGAATTGCTTGCAACATTATAAATATTTTTTTTGTTTAATCCTGGAATTCTGTTTTGATATGAACACTTTCATATCATATCCATTTTGCAAATGTTTTACAACTACATGTATGTAGTAATCAGTTCATAAGTCCATTTTGGTCTTTTATAATAAATCTATAAAATATTCAGAAATACTTAAAACTGTTTCACCATTTTGAATATTTTCTTCACTCCTCTTTCACCAATGTAGTCCAGTGGAAAGTAGTCGCTTTGGGTCATCAGGAAATCTTAGCCAGACCAGCTCCCAGCTTAGTGAGACTGGCCACGAGAGCACTGGTGGGTCAGAACTGGAGGAGTCCTTCCACTCCTATCATAGTACTGGTTTTCACCCTTCTACTAACGGACAGCCACGCACAAATGGTCATCTCTCCATCAATGGACATTCTGCAGTCAGTGAGCGGGAGATAGATAGGCTATCCCCCGAAGTAGGACAGGGCTTGAAAAATGACGCTCCAGCAGAGAGAGGATCCCCTAAACTCCAAAGGTACATTTTTGCTTAGAAATTAACTCTGTGGGATATAATGAAAATTCTTGAGAGCTGAGAGATTTCCTCTAATGCTTCAATCTGTGTAACCTAGATTCCATGATGATGGACCACCATTACCCTTTTCCCAGTCCAGACTCAATTGGATGAAGGCCATCACTAAAGTCAGAGTTCAACTCCGGGAGGTAGGCATTGTTTAACTTCAGTTCCTCCCCCAGTGTTATCTGTTATTGACCTTTAAGTCCAGCTTTCTTCTTGTTCCTGTCCTACACACAGATGCACATTTGCATACACATACACTGACTACATAATCCTTTGAAAATGGTTGAGTTTATCCTCTCTGAATGTTTAAGCAGATGCACTAAAATGTACCTTACAAATATCTCTGCCCACTCTCTGTTCTGTTTACATCATTCTCTGACTTCACTCCATCTTACTAAGTCTTAAGTGTATAATTTTCTCTCTTCACATGGTACTCGCAGTTGTGAGGCTGAAGATTGCTGTTGTATACTCGCTGCATGAGGAAGCTATAGTTGCACTAATGGATGGTTTTCTCACAGTTCTTCCTTTATTCTGCTGCTAAGGATATCTGCTGTCATTTTATATTGTGTGCACTAAATTTGCCATTAAATGGTCTAGCGGTTCACACGTTTATTTTTCATTTGAAAGGTTGCTGGTTTGATTCTAGTTAGAGACACAGATCTACTTTGGGTAGGGCATCCAGCAGAAAAACATGCAGAGGTACCTGCTATGGCAACTAACTGTGGTAAGGGAGCAGCCGAAGCTATCTTTCCATTGTGTGCACTAAAAGCATTTGATTCTTTGATAACCGCAAATGTCCAAGGTTTATCTTTTCCATGTCACATGTCAGTATACTGTATATTTTTTCAGACAAAGGTCATTTATATCGGATCTGTATAATTTGCAGCCCACATTTCTTTTTGACACATCATATGACCTTTGTTTAAAAGGTAATTGTGGCATTACTTTGGTCTTTAATTTGTCATCTCTGCCTTTTTGTTATCCGAATCAACAGTTTTGTAACCCAATATGGTACAATATCCATTTTCATTTCTGAAGAATTTGCATTTAGATGTTTAATTTAATCAGTTAAGGCAAATGAGAAAGACTGGACTTTAGAGCGTGCGCATAATGACAACAGGATTTCTTTGTCATAACTGTAGTTCCCGCTGACTAAGCCTTCAACTGCATAGCAATGAAGAAGTAAGGCATATAGCCCCTTGCATGGTGCCATTATAATGATGGCTTCTGTGAAGTGGTTGAGATCAACATGAACTATAAATGACCGATTGAAGACATGAGAATAAATCAAGGCTAAAAGCAGTGTAAGTGGCATTTATTAAATGATGTTATTAAAGGCTGCTGAAAAAAGACTGTAATCAATTAGATTTGAGGTTTAATCAAGTCAATTCTTCAAGCAGTTTCACAGTGACCAGCATAATATGAATGCTAGATTTCATACTGTAAAACACCCTCACATGCTTAATTTCAAAGAAAAAACTGAAACAGATTGAACATATTATCCTTCCTCTTTACGCTTTTCCATTTAGGCAGTGAGGCCAGGGAAAGTAGTGGTGCTGATGTGTTTAGTTTGAATGTTTTAAATTTTCAAAACAATACATTTTGAAAAATGACAATTTGCACTGGCTATGATCAGCTGAAAGCTGGTAGACGCAGAACCTCAGATTAGCTTTGCACTAGAATGCACTGCCAGAGGACAGAGAGAGAGGGGGAGAGAGTGAGCGCAGTGAAAGCATGTAAGAGGGTGGGAGGGAAGTAGGGATGGCAGTGCATTCTAGTGAAAAG
>VUQK01016053.1:4686-15017 GCA_015106715.1 Bujurquina vittata
TCCCTTTCTGTGTCATTTTCCTTTTCACTTCTCCCTCTTGAGCGTTCCCACGTAAGCACACACAGATGATGTGTTTGGACACACACACACACACACACACACACACACACACTTTGTGGAAATATTTCGTATGGGCCCAGGAACATATTTCAAGGTCAAAGGTCAGTGTTACCACATATTTTCATCATTTTCACCACAAATTTTTTTCATCATTGGTAAAATTTTAAAATTAATTTTTTTTTAGAAGATGCTATTAGGCTACTGAATAAATCACCCCCCCCCCAAAGTCCTGCAGCAGTGAGGCTGATCCTGATATTTCTGATTTGAGACCAAAATCAACATCTTTAATTTCCAGGCGTTTCCATCTGGATGGGATCCACAGTTCAGGAGAGAGCACCTTTGATTAAAGTGAATAAGACTTCATATTTAGCTGCAGGTCCTTTGATTGCAATAACTGCATCAAGCCTGTGGCCTTCTGACATCACTAAACCTTTGCATTCTTCTTCTGTGGTGCTTTTCCAGGCTTTCGCTGCAGCCTCTTTTAGTAGTTCTTTGGTTCCCTGCTTGTTGTTCACCCACAGACAGCTGTCTGGTTTCCATGTTGTCTGTCCTATATGTGCCATCATCTGTTCACGGGGGTACAAATATATAGACACAAATATAAGATCACAGTGTTTAAACGCCAGTAAGATTAGTTTCTAGTCTTTGTGATTATTGATGGAGGCTGACAGCAGTGGTGGTGGGAGGCACCGCTCTGAGTGTCCTGGTTTATTCTCAGCGCTCCTGAAGTTCAGCAACTAAACGTTAAAATTTATCAAGTAGGAAAAATTTCCATGAAAGACTTTGTAGCGTTTAAAAGCTGGCTTAAAGACCTCAGCTGTGTCTGAGTCGGCGACTGCGGCCGCCACACGTCAGCAGTGACTCACAGCTTCCTGCAGCAGCGGCGCTGGAACTCGTGTGTTTGTGAGTCTCTGAGGTCACGTGTGTGTTTTTGTACATTTCCACTCTAAAATTAAGCTTCAGGCTGTTTTTCCTTCTTCAGCCATCACAGGACTCGTTGTTTCCCACTAACACAGGAAACATGAAAACTTTCCCTGCTTCTGTCTGCAGCACTAAGAACTAAAAAAAAAAAAATAATTTGTGCTTAGAAACGTCTGACTTTCTCTCTTCTTCTGTGTTGCTCACCTTCGTGCACTCATTTGCTTCACTGTGAACATGGTTGCAAAGCATTTGCGGAGCACCCTCCAGGTTTGGAAAGTTGATGTTTGGACAGTCAAACCCTCAGCTTTGTGTCGTTGGTCTGCAGGGGTTCCTGTCCTGCAGGACGGAGGAGTTCGACTTGGACATGGATGGAGAAAAGGCACCAATTTGCTACAAGGAGATCATGACGGCACTCAGACAGTGGATTCTACCGACGTTTGTGAGTGATTTACTCTGAGACGGCACTGGTGGAGGCGGGCGCTCATGCTTTAGAGATGCAGGAATTGGATGTCACAGTGGTGCAGCAGCATGTCAGATCTGGTCACATGTTTCCTTATGCTTCATTTCCAAATGTAATCCAGCCTCCGCCCCTATCAGCTACTCATAGAGCAGGGTAGAGTGGCCCTGATGACCGTCTAAACCAGCCTGCAGCGCTGAAGTGTGTGTTGATGCAGCAACCTCCAGATGTTGGCCTTCCATGATCCTTTTTTTTTCCCCCCTCCCTTCATCAGGAGAAGAGGATGAGGACGCTGATCCACAAGCCCCTCGGTGCTCTCCGGGACCTCCTGGTGGGCCCGAGGAACCTGATCAGAAAGAGACTCGACAAGCTGCTCGACTACGAAGTGATCGAAGGCAAACCCAATCTGAGCTACGAGGAGCAGGCTGTGGCCAACACCTACAGGTGAGCGATGGTTTTCACTGCGGCCTCGTGCTGAGACCGGCAGAGGTGGAGCATGTGTCTGTCCTGGAGGCACTGAACCCCCCTCACCTGTTTTATAGGCGAGTTGTGTTCCGTCCCACGTTGCCTTCAGTCTCTCAGACAGGATGAGGCTTTTGGTTTCCCTCAGAGAGAGAGAACTTTGTTTTTCAGTTTTCTTGTTAAAGGGACTCTTTTAAAGAGTGCTCCTCTGAGGAGCAATCTGAGTAACGGTGTCTCGTGTCCTCTCTCCTCCTCTCAGGACGATCAACACGCTGCTCCTGAAGGAGCTCCCTCAGTTCAACGGCCTGGCTCTGCAGGTGATGTGGAGCACGTTGGGGACGTTCAGCTGTCTGCACAAAGATCTGGCCTCCGAGATGGAGCAGCTGTTTCACAGCTTTGCACAGCAGGTAACCTCCTTCCCGACAGTCACATGCATGAAAACATGCTGCATATCAGTGTGTTTATCTCCCACGTTTCTGCTTCCAGCTGCCTCACAGTGGTCTTCCTCCTGGTGCATTCTGGGATTGGGCGGAGTCTGCAGTGCTGGAGGGAGCGAGGAGGCTGCAGACTTTATGTCAGACTGTGGAGGACAGGCTCAACGCGCCGGACGTCCAGGTTGGAGTTCAGATATTCTTTGTGTTTTGTGATCAGTACAGAAAATATGGTCTCCATAAACCTGCAGCTGGGTTTGTGATCAAACCTCGAGATCTCCACGGTACTGAGACACATGCACGCTGACCGGCAGACAGAGTGAGGACAGTTTAGCTCAGGCGTGAAGGCTGCAATGCTAAATATAAGCCTGGTTTCATCACTTTTTTTATCTGCATATTTAACAACAAACAAACTCTGAGAAATCATCAGTGAGACAACATCTGCAGACGTCCTGGCGTGGCACCTCAATGACTCAACCTAAGATAAGATCATAAGATGTGACTGCAGGAAGCTGCTCGTCATGAAGTGTGATGTTGTCACTAAGCTGTGCAGAGTGCTTTCTAAAAGTTGTGCATCTTTGCTGAAGTCATTAGTCTAAAAACGCTCTGTTGTCACAGCCGCCTGTGTTTCCTGTTCAGCCGCCTGTCTCGGGCCTCAGACGGGGTCACAGCATGAAGCGATCGTACGTCATTCATGTGTAATAATGAGTCAGAGATGAATGTACCGCTTCCTGTTCTGCAACTTTCCAAATGACGTTCAGCACATTGGATTTTTGATTTGTGGCTCATTGTTTTGATTTCTAAACACCTTTCAGGTCAATCTGGAAGGTTTTACCTGTGCGGCACTTTTATCCTGTTCGGCCTCCTTTCTCTGTCACACCTGATGTTTGTGTGTTTCAGCCTCTGAGCCCGTCCTCTCAGCGCCGTCTGAAGCAGCTTACAGAGAAGCACGGCTCTGGAAAGATCTTCCAGGTGATGGGTATGGTCGCCGGCAGTCGGGAACTGGACCTGAACCTGACGAAGGGCGAGCTGGTGGCCGTGATCAGCGAGGCTGACACCCGTGGCGATAAAAAAAGATGGCTGGTCGATGCAGGAGGTGAGAATCACGCTTTAACTGTGTGTGTCAGGATCCAGTTTAGGTGGAACAAAGCAGAACAAATAACCATCTACAGACACAGAGAGGAGGAACTGGGGCTGAGCAGGTTCCTGCTGTGACTGACGGACTCAAACGAGAGGCCAGAATTTAAAGACGCTGCTGACCTGGGTTTAGAAAATACGTTGGCGCCACCTGGTGGTGAACAGCTGTTATTACAGCAAACCAGCTTTGAACTAGATGAGCAGCTGAGCATGGATTCATGGAAATGAGCAGCTGAGCATGGAATCGGTCTGTGAAAGAGGACAATAGGAAGTACTGCCGTTACAGTAATGCAGTGAAAAGATGTTAAACTGAACACTTTAGAAGTCTGTCCTCTGTTACATGTTACTCCTGATAAGTCTGCATGTGTGACATTGTTCATCGCGGTGTGTTGCATGCAGGGAAGCGAGGCTATGCTCCTGCCTCGAAGCTCATTCGCTATCACCAGCCAACAGATGACCCGCCCCCTTCACCACACCCGACCCTGACAGAAGGCGTGTCCACAGTCAGAAGACACTCCCACAATCCGGAGAGCCACGCCCCGCCATTCATGAGTCAGCCTTGCTTCCAGGTAATTGAATGTGGTGGTGAATTAGCCTGCCTGGTTGTCCATCACAACAGATGAGTTGAAGCTGTGGCCTAGTTCATGGTAAATGGACTAGTTCTTATATAGCGCTTTTCTACTCTGACTGAGCACTCAAAGCGCTTATACACTATATATATTACTAATTATTAGTAATAAGACATGATAATTTTTAGAAGGACCCAAGCATGAAGCTGAGGGACTGTTACTCACTGAAGATGTATGCTGTGTGTGTGTCTGTGTTGGTCCCACAATCACATCCTTGGATATTTTTATTTGTCACAAATTTATGAAGGTAATGTAAAACGATAGCTTGATGTTGTTTGAACCTTCCTCACAGTGAAGATTAGTTTAATTCTGTATCAGTCAGTGCAGGTATCGTCAGATATCAGGAGGTATCGGCTGGTATTGGCAGATTTTGGCAGGTATCAGTGGGTATCAGGAGATATCGACAGATATTGGCAGGTATCAGCAGGTATTGGCAGGTTTCAGCAGATATTAGCAGATATCGGCAAGTATCGGCAGGTATCAGCAGGTATTGTCAGGTATCAGTGGGTATCAGCAGATATCGACAGAGATTGGCAGGTATCAGCAGGTATTGGCAGGTTTCAGCAGATATTAGCAGATATCGGCAGGTATCAGCAGGTATCAGCAGGTATTGGCAGGTTTCAGCAGATATTAGCAGATATCGGCAGGTCCTTGAAGATCAGAAGTGGAGCGCTGGATCAGAGCAGCCTCAGAGAGCTCAGCTATAAATCAGTGAAGTTGTGAGACGCGTGCTCAGTGTGCTGACAGGCTGATGTTCATCTTGTTAAATGTGCGGGTTACTGGGGTCAGCCTTAGCTTTCCTCTGGGGGTATTCCAGGAGGGATCTGGGAATAAAGCCGATGGAGCAGCGGACTGTTAATGGTGTTTTCATTCACTGTTTTGCAGGTTATGGGCTATGATTTCACAGCCAGATCAAAACATGAAGTTTGTGTTCGGGCCGGAGAACTGGTTCGTATCCTGGAGCGTCACGACAAACGAGGGAAACCCGAGTGGACCCTGGTGGAGATCAGAGGGGGTCAGAGAGGCTACGTGCCCTCCAACTACCTGGCATTCTTGCCCATGGGGATGGGGCTGCCCGGGGGCTACAACTCCTTCTTCTAGGAGGGAAGAGTGGAAGCTGGAGCTGCTTCTTAGTCTGGAACGCCATCCCATCCAGCAGCTGTTCATGTTTTCAGTGTTAAATCGGAGGTCACAGCAGCCTCTGTGTGAGCACTAAGACGGAACGTTCTCTGAATTTAACCTGTTTTTACAACCAGAACTGTAAAGTTTCTCCTCGTTGCTTTTCCTGCATCCCCTTCCTGTGCAGAGCACCGCAGCGAGGTTTCAGGACCATAAGGAAAAATGAAGTTTACTGACTTTAGCTTTAATAATGAAAGGCTTCTAAGAGGATTTCTGCACTAATGTGAATACAAAATAATCAAATGTAACCCACTAATTCTTCTAACACTTCATGTGAAGATGACTATTTGACTGTCATGAATCTGCTGGCTGGAGTGGATCCAAAGTCCAGGAAGCTTTTGTGCTTCTTTTGGTGTTACTGGGGAACCTCTAACAATCTGAACATGTGCAGACTGTGATGTTCAGTCTGTAGCGCAGCAAGGACACGAAGCTGATGGATGCTCGCTGTGGCTGAAGGATCAACCTGAGACACACGGAGACGCCATGGTTCTCAGAGAGGAACTCTGCATGCTCTCTCGTTAGAGGGTCTTTGTGTTATCAAGCTAACTGTAAAACACACACACACACGCACACACAGAGCAAACTGTGTGTGTGTGTGTGTGTTTCCTCACCTGGAGGCAGGAGCAGCTCTGCATTGAGACTGACAGGTACACCGTGCTCTCATCATCTCAGACTGTGTAATGTGATGTAAATGTAAAATGTCTCGGTGGGCCGAGGAAGAACAAGACGAGGAGGAGGAGGAGGAGATGATGCAAAGAGAGAGGAAGGAGTTCATCCTTGTAGAGGGAGTGAAGGAGCTGCTCAGAGGTCTGCTCTTATTTCCCTCTCTGAGTTTGGTGTTTTCCTCCCTGTTACACTGAATTTCAGTTAGAGAGGCATGAAAGGGGTCATCCAGGACAGAATAACCTCTTCCTGTGTTCTTATTCACCTGAGATGCTTGTTGCTATGGCTACAGCTCAGCCAGTGCAGGTCGTGTCTGTGGCGTTTCCTCGAGTCGGCCCGACTGAAAACGTGGAGCTGCAGCAGAGTTCGTTCTGATGGCCTCTCCTCCACGTTTAATTTGCACACTTTAAACGGCTCTTGCGTTACCAGGATGTAAACTTATATCGGAGTTAAGGGTTCGTCTGCACTTGTGTTATTTGCAGATAATAGCAGCTTTAATAGAATTTATGGCCTTCCTGTTACACGAGGGTCTTTTTCTGTGGGATTGTGTAGCGTCAGCTGCTGTGAGCGTGAAGCAGAGGGAGGGATGGAGGGAGCTGCTCAGCTGGAGCTTAGCTGAATGTCAGGATGAAGCAGAGCAGCAGGAGGAGGAGGAGGGTGATGATACTGCTATTCTAAAATACCAGATGTCCTCAGGGTTAGCAAGATGGACCCAGCCCAAGAACATCTGACCTGGTTTCACCTGCTCAAAGGCCAGTGTAGGATGAGGGGAACAGTTCATTCCCTAAATGGGTATTATGGGATGTATTAATTCACACCAACAGACAGAGTGAGTCTTCCTCATTCCTTTAGAGAATCTTGGACAAAGATGTTTATATATCTGTATGAATACTCTGATCAGAAACAGGACCATCGTCCTTCCACGCATCTGCAAAGGAAGCTGTTCACAACTCCATCACAAGAGGGCGCCGGAGACTGAGGCTTGATCAAAAGAACTGTGTGTGTGTTAATCGTGACAGTGCAGTGGAGCCACGCTGTGCTTTTCCTGTTAGTCGTGTTTGTGTGGTTTTTGTGTTGTGAACCTGCTGCTCAGCTGCTTTTACAGCCTCTGCAGCAGCTTTGTAACTCTGCTTAGTCATTCTGCTGTTTTGAACTTATTTGATGCTGCAGGGCTGAAGCATGAAGTGCTGCCAGAGTTGTGATGCTGAACTCACTCACTCAGTCACTCAGTCTTGACACAGCAGGTGGGAGGCTGTGCAGCAGCTGTGCACTTCAATAAAACTAAAATCAAACCTTTTTTGTGGCGTTGCATCAATTTGCATATAAATAATTTGATGTTTCCAGTGAGAAGAAGCACCTGAATATCTATGATGTTGGGGGCCAAAGCCACCCAGCCTTTTTTAGACTTAAATATCTGGAAATAAGCCTGTTCTTTATACATCATCCGCTGTGCAAATGTGTGACTCTCACAGGTCAGTCATGGGTGTCTTATTCTTGTTTTTTTTTATGTTTTTATTGATTGAAACTTGGGGTTAAAATATGTCATGCTACCTACTCATGACGTTATAATTTTATACATCCTGAAACATTTGTCCAAGTTTTCACCATCTGCTGAACGACAACCGTCAACCTGAAACGCACAGCTGGAGTTCTTCTGGAGTCCAGCAGAGGCAGCAGTGAGTCAGTCCCCACAGACTCCCATGTTAAAACTTTCAGTAGAAATAAACCTGTTTACAGCTGATACACAATGGGAGATTGTTTCTGTAACTCACCTGTTTAACTAAAGTTGGCTTTATTATTACGCTGCCTCCCGCCATCTTTTTTTTATCTCTCAGCAGGGTGCCACAGAGGCTTCTGTGTGGAGTTCGGATGCTCTCCCCAGTTTGTGCAGATTGTCGTTGGTGGCTCTGGTTAATGCTGCATGCATCAGCCCAGAACTCACAAAGGAGAATCTTACTCTAGAATTTCACTTCCTGGTTAATCAAAGGGTTAAAAACCGGTCTGTGTCTACAGCTCGGCCGGCCGGTGTCTCTGCTGGAGAGCACCGTCACATTCATTTATGCTCCTTCCAGCGTGAGTGTGGTGGGGTTTTAATCTGAGCATCAGCGAGGGGAATCTGATGTAGATCCTCTGCAGACGGCCAGCCTGGCACACAAACCTCCAGACTGGGTCTGCAGGGAGCGGCTCTCACAGCTTCTTCCAGCCTAAATGTGTTTGCAGAGTGCAGCAGGTGTGAGTGTGAACCGCTCACAGGTGCATCCGTCATCTGCAGACACTCGGTGCGTGCACGGCTGCTCACCTGCTGTGTGAATTTAAAGCGGCAGAAGTAAAAGTGGAAGGAAATGTTGTGTGTTTGTTGGTCTACTTTCACCTTTTTGAATGGTTAGTTCTGTCGGCCATCATCAGACAGACTGATGGCACTAATGGGCTCTTTGTTATTGCCATCACTTCAGCTGATTTCAGCCTCTATCTGTCTTATTGATGAAGATCCCAGAAAAGAAACTCTAAATGGACAAAGTGAGACAAAGAACTCCCAGTATCGATTCACAATGAAAGAAAGTACAATGGCAATAATTAATGACACAAACTGGACTGGAAAGAAACCCTTTGAGGAGTTTTAAGTGTCTGTATCCTTCAGTGTATCGTTTCATCCCTCAGTCTGTTATAGATGTCTGAAAAAGTTTGCAAAGACCAAATTTAGATTTCCTCTCCTGCAGCTGAAGCTCCTGATGCTCTTCTTTTGTAGTGCAGGCTTTTCTTCTCATACTGATCTGCACTACTACATTTGGGAGGTGGTGGTTCAGGGGTCTGACAGCTTGGCGGAGGAAGAAAAGAGCGAGCAGGGTGGTTGGGGTCCTTCACAGCAGCAGAAGGTCTGTGGACGCGGGACGGAAGATGGATGAGGCGCTGCAGGGGCATGTACCCCTGTACTCTGCAGTTTCCAAACTGCACAGTGATGCAGCTGGTCAGGACAATCTTCAGAGTTCTGCAGAGCTGATGGCAGTCTGGTTCACTTCAGTCTCTGCAGGACGTGCTCGTGCTGGTGTGATGGTCTCCTTGGTTTGCTGCCTGTATGATGTTTTGTTGCTGCTGCTGTGCCATCAGCGTGCGTCATTGCGAGGCTGGATTCAGACTTGGCGGTGCAGTAATGGGTGAGCCAGCGCAAAGGCCTGAGCACACCGTTCCTTTGGGGTGTGTTCAGGTTCTGCTGCCAGTGCTCAGGCTGTCAGGAGGTCTACAATCCAGTCCAGTGGAGCTTCCTCACCTGCTGCATGGGGAACAACACTGAGCTGAACCTGATGGATCACATGCTCATGCATATGTCTTTATTTTCCAGGTGTGGTAAGGCAGAGTGCAGGTGTAGGAGAGACCATCATCTGCTCCTCTCCTGCCCTCCATGTTTGAACAGCCGTTCTCATGCACAGCTTCCTCTTTTTCTGGAACCAGCGACTGAATCACAGCAAGACTCAAACAAACCATTTTCACTGGAAAAGATTTGACTGTCCTGAAACTGGAAGAGAAGCCGACACTCATCCTTTGGTGTCAGCGGTTCTCCACCAGGGCTGTTAGTGCGGCTTTGAGCCCATGGAGAGCATCATTTCCAGGTTTTCAGGCTGAAGTGGAGAGCGATGTGACGGGGTCACATGCTGGTACCCATTTACATGAAAACCTGTTCTCCACATCACTGCAACTCGTTCATTCACAGCCATGACAAAATGTTGCTCCAGCTTCGAGGCCACGATGGGCCTGAAGAGCTTCAACTAGTGAGCACCATCACAAGGTGGAGGTAAAAGCAGCGATGGAGAGCTGCATTAGAAATCTGACAAATATTGATATGTAAGAGCTTTGATTGGTTTTATTAAAGTGTAAGGAAGAAGAAACATATATGTGTTTATTGTCTGTGACACCAGCAAAGCATGGTGTTAGCCCAGCTGTGGATGTGAGCAATGTGTGTGTGTGTGTGTGGATCCTGGCTGCAGTGTGAACTAGAGTGAGTTTGAGGGCTTCATGAGAGGCTCTCACTCTGCCTCTGTGTGGAAGCACATGAAGGAGGGAGGCAGCGTGCGGAGGATGGATGCTGGGCTATTTTTATCTCGCTCTCTGTGTGTGTGCGTGTTTGGCTGAACCTCAGCAGCAAACTGTAAACAGATCTCGAGCTATAAATATCTTGTCCTTCAGCTCAGGCTAAGCTTAAAATAGATGCTCAGCTCACTCTGCCACCTAGAGGACCATGATGGAGCTGCATGCAGGCCTCAGCCTCGGCCACTGTGTTTTAAACACGGGTGTGTCTAATTTTAATGGCACCTTAGACACTTAGGGTTTTGAGGGGCAGGCAGGTTGAGCAATGGGATTCTCAAGGCACAACCGTCCCCTCAATTTTAACCGCATCGT
>VUQK01016055.1:0-10244 GCA_015106715.1 Bujurquina vittata
TATTGGTGCTTTGAGATGCATAGCCATTGAGGCCATAATTTAGTCCATTATGTCCTCTGGTTTGCAGTCATAGCCTGAGGCCTCTGGCACTGAACGCTGTGTCATTTGCTACCAACTGGGTTTTTGATGAGAGTGTGTGACCTAGACGCCTCATCCCTCACCACTGTCTCATTCCTTTTATTTACATCTGTCTTTAGCATTCTAATTACTCTCTTTATTGCTTTAGCCTGGAGGAATCTGTTATAGTGGAGAAAAAAAGGACTAAGGACACTCGAGTTTTAACCAATAATAAAGCAGCATAACTCCCATTACCCATAGGCAAAGATTGGGCCTGTGAGGCTCTTATTTTATGGGCTTTGGGCAATATAACCATAGACACTGTGCTCAGTCCAGAATGTATATGGAAGGATCTATTTGCTTTTCTGATCTGTGGATATCAAAACAAATTTCATTTCAAAGTCTTGCACAGTCAAAAGAAAACGTCTTTTCCTGAAAATCTGAAGTTTTAAGCTGATGCCATCAGATTGTAAAAAGATCATTCATAAATGTATACGTTTGCCAAAATTTAAATGTAGGGATTATAATTTGAAACATATTATGCTGTGGAACATTGTGCATTTTGTATTTTTATTTCTATCCAGCAAGAGGAACACACGTGCAGCACAGTCTATTTTTTATTTTTGGACAATGCAAATTTAAAAAACAAAAACTTTTAAATGTTCCGTCCCTTCCCACCAAATTTAAAATAGCATCAGGAGCAGGCACAGCAGTCTTTAATGAGCTCTCAACTTTAAAGACTTGAAGGATATTAACAAGCTGCTTGACAAATGGTGCTTAGAAGCACATTAAAGACGCAGCTAATGGTGCGCATAATGACGGCTAATTTTCGATCAGATATAAATTAGAGCCCCCAACAGTTATTTGCCTTAAGGACTTTATGTAAATGATTCTGTTCTGTATAAACTGAAAACTGAGAGTGAGTGAATGAGTGAGGGAGAGAGAGAGAGAGAGAGAGAGAGAGACTAACACTCCTTGTGGGTATGATTAATAGATCTGCAACAGAGAACGGCTGTCAAAGCCCAATGAACACACATCCACTATACAGCTCTACCACCTTCTCATTAAGGTCTAGTCTCTAAGCGGTCTACAACTTACTCATTTGGAACACCAAAACAGCCTCTGAGAACAAGCAAGTCTAAAACTCAGGCGTCGCAAGGAAGGACGATGAAGCGAAAGGAAACGCAAAAGGAGGAGACCTAGCTGCTCGTAAACGTGTATGCACATCTAGTGTTGCTAAATATTTGATAGCTGAAGGCACTTTGTGGCATCAATTTATATGTTAGGTCATAATGCATAACAGTATGATGACTTGATGTGTCTGAAATTAAATGACAAACCCATTTGGTTAATAGCTTATATATTCATAAACAATATGATGAACCCACAGACTGAAATCTAGCAGTCTGAGGTCAAAGGTCTTAGGATATGGTCCTATATGGCTACTGCATGAACAGGAGTTGAGCGCAGTTTATGTAAATTGGGCTTTTTTATTAGATCCAGAAGGACCTGCTAGAATTTTCAACTCTTAGATTTTCTATTTGAATAAAAGATGTAATGACAGTGGTGTTGAACATAACAATTTTGTCACAGTGTTTTTAATGCTGACATTAATACAAAAATATGCATGGCTAATGATGAGAGCTTGATTAATTTTGTTTCAGTTTTCCCCTTCAGGGAGAACCACTGTATCATTTCTAAAACACAATTCATTTAATCACATGACTCCAAACTCCTGTCATACCCCCTTTATGGACTGTCTTTTTCTGTGACACATGACACAGAGAGTTCAGGCTTTACCACCTTTCCACAGCATGCTGTGATTCTGATATAGGTTCATGGCACAGTACACGAACTACACTGTACAGAAGATGCAACCCGAAAGTCAACATATTTAACAAGCGCAGTTTATCAGTCAATATCGTATCTAGATTACAAAGCCTTAATTGGATATTGTATCAAAAATAACCAATGAAGAATGTTTCATGGTAAAAGAAAATGTGACTCACAGGATTAAAACGTTTTATTTGATTATTTTGTTATTTTGATGAGCACTTGGTCCTTTAAAGTTGGTTTTCTCAACCTTCCTGAATGATTAACTGTGAAGTTTTATTTTTTTGTTTGTTTATAAAATTCTGCCAAGCACCACAAATTTAAGAACATAAAAAAACAGTTTTATAAATACACAGTCTCTTATAACTTCTCTTTTTATGCAAGCCTTGAGATGCAACCTCATTTAGCAGATGCATGATTCGACACATCGCTTGAGTATTAAAGTAAAATGATGTTTAAAATATTTAAATACATCTGGCCACCAAATAGCTTTTTTCTCACTTACACTGACAGTGCAGTTACCAACAGTGCAACATGTTTTGCCCTTGCAGTCTCCTAGCGGTAAGATACTGTATTGCAAAATGCCCCGCCCCCCAACCACCACCACCACAAAATGCAATAGTAAACTTTATTAAAGCAAAAGCTTAATTTGTGAAACACTGGGCTCTGGATCCTAATAGGAAGACTTCTAGTGAGGATATAATTAATTATTTATTGTTATCTATATTGATAAACCCTGCTCACATCCAAATTTTCCAAATTTATTTAACACATATAATGTGTCCTTGATAAAGTCCAGAACATGCTCACCACGCTGGAGATAACTGTATTGAAAGAGTCTGAGGGTTTAGACATTATTCCCCTCAAGCGAAAACATTCAAATATTCATTTAAATTCATGTGGAAAAATAAAATAAAATTCACAAAACTACATCAGCCTGATGAACAATAAAGGGGGGGGGGGCAAGAGATTCTTTCAATTCTTTCCTTAAAAGAATTAAAGAAAACTTATTGTTTTTATTAACAAATGTATGAACGATATGGAAACGCTCTGGGGGAAGGTAGGAACTTGGTTTAGCATCCCAAATCATTGTTTTGGTCTTGGCCAAGTGTCAGGGGCGACTGTGGCTTCTCAGCACCCACCCTCTAATCATGCCCCTGAGCTATTTTAGTTGAAGGCTGTGAGCGTTTCCAATGCTATTAAATTAACAGGGATTTTTTTTAATACAATTATTTTTTTCCTCACAGAAATAGCGATTTATAATTTCTTGGTATGTTACGGTTTTAATTTGAGACACTTGTTATTGCTCTGGGTTTAGAAATGATCGTGCAGATGAAAACCTTTCCTTTTATTTCTTTCATCAAAAAATATGAATGACTTCAAATAAAGGTATGAGTTTAAATGCATCAACGTCATACATTTTTAATGAAGCGCGTGTTCTTGTCTACGCATGCGCGGACAGCCCGTCTTCGTTTCTGGTTCGATTTCAAAATAAAGGCTATGCGGTGCGGGGCCTTTGCTTTAAGTGATCAGGTTTAAAAGTCATACATTTGGCCCAATAACGAGTTTTTTATTATGACACTGAAAATTTCGCATTGCATGGTTAGTTAATAAGGAATAATACATTTCTCAGCTTTAAGTTTCCAAATCCAACTTCAGCAGAGTGGCTGCTTGTCTTACTCTTTGGCCCTTACCCATGAGGTGAGCAACACGCCGTTTAACTGACAGTCCAGGAATGATCGGCATAAGACGTGCATGATTTCAGTGTACAACAACACTTGTTTCGGAGCGTGCACGTGGCTCTGGCTTGTTCGTGCATGTGCGTTGGCGTGTGTTAGAGAGCGAAGGAGAGGGAGAGGTGTTTCACTGGCACATAGAGTGGATTTCCCTCGTTTGCATGCCATCCTGGATCAGAAAGTATCCCACCAACCTCCTTCTAGCCATCCAGTGCTGCTCCATCGATTAGATTCTGGGAAACACTTAACAAACTAATGACTATTGATGGCTGATTAATATTGCATCAACAACAACTGATTGGCGACAATATCAAATGGCGTGTGCCGCTTCACATTCAAGCAGCCATCTGACGGGCTTTTGTACAGCATTTTGGCGGTGCGAACGAGCCAACAGATGACAAATGCGGGGTTATATGGTGTGCAGCGCCTTCACTTTATGGCTCACAGTTCGTCTAATTCGAGAGCAGTCGCGTCTTTGAAGGCAGACACTTGGCGTAAATGTACAGTTAAAATATTCTACTCTCAGGTCCCCGGGCGGAGCTCCGACAGTCCCTGGCTTCATTAAATTTTCATCAGTATCCCTGTGAAAGGGGGGAAATGTTCTGGGGAAAGAGAAAAATAAAACAGAGGGCGTAATTATAACAAAAGGAAACAGCGCTGCCCTTTTCGTTTTGTAGCAGGCTCCCACAGTGTCTTTCTTGTGCATGCTCCAATGTATGGAGCCCATGCAGCATGATCTGAGCAGACGTGTCTGTGACTTTAAGGTAAATTGTTTGGCTCACATATTTACTATATATTTATATATATGTATTTCTAAGAGAAAAAACAGCTTCGATTTTGTTCATTGTGCATGGGCCTTTTCTTTATGTGTGTGTGTGTGTGTGTGTGTGTGTTTTTCGGCGCTGGGGGCACATTGATTCGCTATCAAAGAATACAGATCGATTTTCGCCCAATATGTTAAAATGAAAACAGGCAATAGCCGTCTGGTTAAGGAGCTGCCTGCTGCCCGTCTGTGTGTCTGTCTGCAGAGCCGCTGCTTGTCAAGCAGCAGCGAGGCTCACTGCATAAAGTTAATTTCAATTCCCGATGAGACACTCACTCGGCAGCCCTCCCTGACCAGCGGTAATTAACAGGGATAGCTAATGACTACTTAACTCGCTCTTCATAATTATCTGGTTTTCATAATTCGATGTGTAATTTAATAATTCGCTCTTATTAACGTATTAAGTGAATGGCTCGTTTAGGGGAAATTAGAAGCACTCACCAGGAGCATCTTTTAATTGATGAACCATCACCGCTGTCTCATTAATAAGGGCCGTTTTGATACCCTTAATATGTCACGAGGGTGGCGCTTCAGCATGTTTGGTTTATGGATGAGTTTTATGATGGCGCTGTTTTACAGATAGGACTGATTTTAATAAGGTGTGTAACTACTGAGGAACAGTATACTTCTTACATTTAAATTAATTTAAATATTACTGGATAATTTTGTTTTACCAAACATTTTTGTCACTCCTGGCAAATCCCGAATGTGTCGAATAATATTTTTTAAATCCATAAAATGATGTTGGAAAAACACACGAGAGTGATTTTTTTATGGTTTGAAAAAACAAAACAAAACAAGCTGATTTAAAGTATTTCAAAAGCCAACTTGCTTCATCTTAGCGTAAATCTTTACTGTTGTGGTCAATTTGAAGTTATCTAAAAAAAAAATATTCCATGCAATTGCATTCCTCATGCTGTAAATAATTACTGTAAAGATGGATGACAGCTCTCAGAAATGCTAATATTTGGCTCCTCCGGCCTGTCAGGTATCTGTCCATGGTGCTGAAACGCTTGCTCAGCTCTCAGCAAACCAGCAGGCCAGTCAGCCCTGAAGCCCCCTCCCAAAAGAGCAGCTCTGCTTTGGACATGACATTAAAATGCTCCCTTCTTTATTCCCCTCCTCCTTCTCCTCTTCCTCATATCTAACCATAACTACCAACCAAAGGTTGTGCTTCAAAGCCTGTGTGCCCGCATGCACGAACGAAGCATGTTTGGGTGTGTATTTAAATAGAGTCGGGCACGTTGGCAGGCGAGCTGTTTTTCTGGCGGGCTGACATCTGGCAAGTCTGCGCTCCAGGGACCCATCTAGCTCTCCACAGACCCCCTGATTAGGCTCTAATAGAATATTAGCATTTGCTCTCAGGTAAGGCAACAGTGAGCTACATAAGCTGGCAGCACGTCAGTGGAGACGCCACGTGTGTCTTTAACGTTGATGGAATAGAGGGAAAGTGGTTCCTGTAAGGCCTGCTTTATGACGAGGCCTGGAGGAGGGTTGATGATAGCAGAAAATGAAAAAAAAATAAATTAAATAATTTTACATTTTAATTTTTGGTATTCATCTCATGCTCTTATGCTACCCGGATACCCAGAGAACAGACTGGGTACAGGGCGGGGAGTGGGGTTGCTGGTTATGTCTTGCTCATGAGTACTGTGACAGTCCCCACGTTGTGTTCCAGAAAGAAAACAACAACAACAACAACAACAACAAGCTAGACACCTTTCGATACCAACTAGTTTATGTCACCTTTTTTTAAAAGAAATATTTGAAGTAAAAAATACTCCAAAAACGTCTGATCTATCCACCAGCTATCTTTTAAAAGCTGCGTAGCCCACAGCTAAAGCGTTTCCCTCCTCCTCATCAATAAATAAATAGATGAATAAATAAAAGAATATTAATATGTCTGGGAGAGCCACTTTACACAGTGTAGTCATGGAAAACGTCCGATTAAATGTTAAAGTTTGTTCTTTAATGAAACACATATTGCAGTTCAATAAATAAATAAATTAAAATTACATGGATGTAATAAATTAATAGAATTATTTAACCAGGGAACCAAAAAGCAACATACATTACAGAAATAAGTTACCTCAGCTAAACAGCAATACAGCAAAAACCTGTACGGATATATTTATGTGCATCGACTGGTTCCAATGAAATATTTACATTGTACACGTATACTTCCATGAAGCTGTTTCTTTTCTCTTCAAGAAAAAACATTACTTAAACAAGGTGATTTAACAAGCAACGACTTCATAATGATGCGCGTATATTTATACAAATAAATAGCAGAAAAAACATACATAAAATAATATAAAAACAGAATACTATCTCATATATATCTCGATTGTACCATCTCAGACGTTAAAAGTCGTAAAAATTTGTGACTGCACGTTTCACAGTCGTTTCCCTTTAAACCAGAACAACACGCTTAACTTGCTGTCAGAATTTGATTTTCTCAAGCAAAACGAGGAGGGGGAGGGAGGGGGGAATCCCAATAAATATATAATGAAGTAAACATGACCTCACTCAATAAATAGTTCATAAGACACCGGCCCACGCTGGATTGTAAACTTATTGTAGCCGGCGAGAAATCATATTTTTTTAACAGCTAAAATCTGAAAAAGCCATCCAAGTGAGTCCCTATTTTGATAAATCCACATACTGAAGCCTAATAATAATAATTATAATAATATTAACCTTAACATAATCCAAACCCAGGGTATCTTTAAAATAGATACCCCGACTTTGCTCAGACATGATAACAAAATAAGTGGAATTAATTACACATTTAGACACAAAATGAAGTGTGTGACAAGGAAATTATTAATTTACACAAGAATATTAGCTTAAAAGAACAAGTGGTGTGTCGTCCTCTTAATTCCCCTGATGGACCCTGAATAAATGTCAGACTGCATTGTCATGAACTCGAAGGGAAAAATGTAGCTTATTCGATAAGCCAAAAATATAAACACCAATATTCACCAACCAAGTGCTTTGAGTTAAATGGCCCCGCTGCGTGGAAATAAAAATCGCTATTTTCACTTTGGGGGAAGTCTAACACAAACTATAATCACCATTTGAAATGAATTATAAATAAAAATTAAAGCGTAGAGTCCTGTAAGTCATACTGCGTTGGCATTAAAAAGGTGAAGCATAGTAAGTGTGGAAACAGTGGTCTTACTTGCTCTGTCAAACGATGCTTTACTTGACTCCACATCTTCCTCTCAGCGAGCAAAAAGACGTGACTGGATTTTTTTTTCTCGAGTTTTTTCAGTCATTGTTTGATTTCAGGAATTTTTCGAAGTTCAAAGCACAAAGTCATCGATGATTGAAAAAAGGTGTGAGATAGGAAATATGATACAAATCATCTCTAAACAGTTCCAAGTCTTTTTGAGGGTGGTGGTTTAAAGCGGTTTTAGACGCATGCAGAGTACTTCATTCGTTTCTGTTTCTGTCGCTGGTTGCAAAACCAGACCCGCACCACGTTCTTTTTCAGGTCCAGCTTTTCTGCGATTGCTGCGATTTTCTCCGAGGAGGGACGCGGCTGAATGGCAAAATAGGCCTCCAGCGATCTCTTCTCTGGTGCGGCTATCGACGTGCGCTTCCTCTTTTTCTCCGCGCCGTTGAACAACTCGGGTTTATTAAGTTTCTCCCTGTGTGATTTCTCGGCTTCTTCTAGCCACGCTTGCAGGATGGGCTTCAAAGCAATCATGTTGTTGTGAGAGAGCGTGAGGGACTCGAATCGGCAGATGGTGCTTTGGCTGAGGGAGCCCACCCCAGGAATCTTCAGACTGGCTAAAGCTGCCCCTACATCCGCCTGGGTAACCCCGAGTTTGATCCGTCTCTGCTTAAACCTCTCTGCGAAGGCTTCCAAGTCCCTTGGATCGGCGTCCACGTCGTTCATGCCCATGTGCGGTGGTAGCCCGTGGGCATGAGCCATGTTGATAGCTGCCTGGTGCATGTGGTTCATGCCCGCCATGTGGGCAGGGTGCGCAGGCGTGGAAACCACCGAGCCATCCGGCCCTGCCATGGCTCCCAGTGCCAGTCCAGGGGTGATGTGATCCAGCAGGTCCCCCTCCAGTGCCTGGTGAGGCTGGTGGTGATGGTGGTGGTGGTGGTGATGGTGGCCAGCCAAGGCGGATGGATGAGAAATAGGCACCGAGGAGGAAGAGGAGGAAGACGATGTGCAGGGGAGAGTGTTCATTGTGTGGTAGGTTGCGTCCGGCTTGAAGGGACTGTGATGTGGTGGGTGGTGGTGGCTCTTGGTCTGCGAGACTATATCCACCGCCGCTAGAGCTTCAGCCCGGGCCAATAAACTCTCATCCAAGCCTCCGAATATATTGCTCTGCAATTGCAAATAGAATGCACACATAACTGTCAGCAGGGAATTCTCCCTCCACTCCTCGGTTTAAAACATTTCCAGAATGTGAAAAAAAAGAAATCCTAAAAAAAGGAGCACACAAAACAAGACACATGCAACATCCCAGGTCATAAAAATTAATACGAAAGGCAAAGCCGACTGAATACATAAGTTGAGCAGAGGAAAAAAATATGGAGGTGTTGGGTGATTTGCTGTGCAGACATGAAAAAAACATCAAGCAAAAAAGTGGGCTGTCAAAATGTGCCTTTAAGCAGTGATTATGCAGAATACATACCGGTGGGGTTGGGAGACAGGCTCTGCGCATCGCCTCCGAGCTGCTGCTGCTGCTGCCGCTGCTGCTGATGATGGTGCTGCTGTGTCGGGAGGATGAGCAGGAGGACGAAGGTGCATTGGAAGTCAAAGTGGAGGATGAGGAGGAATGCAACGAGTACTTGGGTTCGGGCAAGCTGGTGTGGGCCATAGCAAAAGGCTGCTTGCTGTTCAGAGACATCATCATCATATTTGCAGACGTCCAAGCCTCGGCAAGTTCCTTTTAATAAGTTAAGACTCCGCCTCCTCGGTCGGGAGTTGAAGCCCAATTGCTTCGCAGGAATCTCAAGTCACTGTCGAATAAAGTGTCGGCTGAAGACGGTGGTCCAACACTGAATCACATCTATTTATTATTACTCGCGGAGGTATGGAGATGTGCTTCGTCTTTTGTTGCAAATGAGATATCACAGACGCCAACAAGCCATGTAGCTGAGCGCCGATGATACCTCTTCCTTTATGGACTTGTGGCGCAAGTGTTCAAAAATACTTTCTGCCTTTTTCTCCTTCAGCTTGCCCCCACCTTGTAATACACAAGTATACTTTTTTGCCTCGGATTACTTTTGGCAGAGCTCCTCATCAGCGACGCCAGCAAGAAAAAAAGTTTCTCTCCGTCTCTTAGGATTTCCAAAATACTTCAAGTTTGAAAACTGTTGCCGCTCTCGTTGACCTGTTTGTTTATTTTTTTTCTCAAAAGTTTCCGTCCTGATATGACCGTGTGTGAGAAGTAATGGCGATGACAGTCTCTGTATTGTACCTCTTCGACTACGTTGAATGCTGCGGGGACTCGAACTGCCTCTGCTCTGAGGCGAAGGGCAGACTGAGTCTCTCTCCGCCTCTCTCTCTCTCTCTTGCTCTCTCTTTCTCTCTCTCTCTCTCTCTCTCTCTCACTCTGTCTTTCTCACACACACGTACACACACACACACCCTCTCCCTCCTCTCTCTACAGCGCTCTCAGTGTCTCTCTCTCTCTCTCCCTCTCTCTCGCGCGCGCTCGCACACACACACACACACACACACACACACACACCCTTTTGAGCCCACCTGAAAAAAAAACCCTTCCTGATATATTATTCTTCATCACCCACACCACCACCCCCACAGC
>VUQK01016056.1:0-14476 GCA_015106715.1 Bujurquina vittata
CGTGAACGTTTCGTCTTTAAAATACACGAAAGGCTTCTGCGGCTGCGTCTTCACCAAGTCTAGAAACCGGTCCAGGATTAAATAATTAGCCCGCATGCACTTTAAGATGAAACGCCGTATTTTTACTTTAGAGAGCACATATTGAACATCCTGGAAGAAGTAAGGATGGCGGAGTAAAACCAAACCTAAAACCAAAGCTGCGCACACTATCCAGACCAGCATGTTTCTCTCCAAGATGTCCTGATGAAGAGTGCGCGCTGGTATAAAGAGGGGGGAGGAGGAGGAGGAGCGCAGAAACAATACCAAAGGTTAAAAAACGCTTCTTATGTAGCTACTGAATAACCAAATGATCTACATCAATAAAATTTACAGCATCAAGCACTGCTTTCACTTGCTTTATAAAGCAGATTGTGTTAAATTGTATTAGTGTAACAAAACGAACCCCAAATAGATGATGAGAGCAGTAGCATCCCCTCTGCACTGCCATGCCTTCCTTTTGGCCTGTTTGTGTAGCAGGTCGTCTCTGCAAGCCCTGAAAGGCTTATTTCCAATCAGTGACACTGGCCCGATTAGCTGGGCGCAATGTGTGCCAGTGCTCTATAAAAGTTCTCACAGCTCATTTGATGGGTGCCTCTCCTCCTTGGGACACTTCCTTGGATTTTGATTTGTTTTTTTGCACTTGACAACATTGCAACCAAGTTGGTTGTGAAATGTCAATAGTGTAACTACTAGTCAACTTCAAATCAGAAGACCCAGCTCAGTAACATCAGCTAGCTGATTTAACTATTAAAGCTCAAAATAAACAAAAGAAATAAAATGATGTTAGCAGAAGTTATATTATTCAAATGTCTCTCCCTGAGTTCAAGCAGGTCTGCCTTTCCCGGAGGTGAGTGGCATCTCTGCCAACAGCAAAGCACAGCAGCTGTTTGGGTCCTATGAAGGAAGATTACTTTAGACAGTGAAAGACTGGGAATCAGTGAGGCCTTTCCCACCATGTTTGTTTAATCAAATTTAATTACCAGCCACTTTTTTTAGGTACACCGTGCTAGTAACTGGTCCAACCCTCTTTTGCTCCCTGAACTGCCTTAATTGTTCATGGCACAGATTCAAGATGGTGCCTGGAAACATTCCTCAGAGATTTTGGTCTATATTGACATGACATGCAGTAGCCGCACATCCATTATGCAAATCTCCTGTTCCATCCATCCTATTTCACTTATCCAATTCAGGATCGTGGGGGTCCGGCTGGAGCCTATCCCAGCTGTCACAGAGCGCGAGGCAGTGTACACCCTCAACAGGTTGCTAGCCTGTTGCAGGACTAACATAGAGATGTTGACAACTATTAATTCACATTCACTCCTATGGCCAATTTAGAACCGCCAATTAACCTAACCCACTAACTGCATGTCTTTGGACTGTGGGAGGAAACCAGAGTACCCACGCAAACACGGGCAGAACATGCACATTCCACACAGAAAAGGTCCCCAGAGTTGTGTGGTGTGTGAGGCGCTAACCACTGTGCTGCCCCCTATTGGACTGAGATCTTATGACCATTGAGGCCACTTGGGTACAGTGACCTCATTGTTATGTACAAGATTGATATAATCTGAACTTTGTGTCCTGCTGGAAGCAGTCATCAGAAGATGTGACATTTAAGTGATGCTCAGTTGGTACTAAAGAGCCCAAAGTATGCCAACCACATTTGCAACTAAAAACAGACCTGCAATATGAACGCATTTAGGAGCGTGTGTGAATAAAAAGCATTACAACATTAAGCACATGCAGCCCCCAGTTTTTCAACAAAAGGACACAACAAATGGAGTGAAAGAAAACATTTTTCTAGCGTCCAAAACTGCAGCGCTTGCTCATGTGATCACCATTAAAACCTTTACTGGGACAAAAGCTGGAGGAGTCCATCAAAGCACTTGATCAACACACTGCAATGTGAAGAAAAGTGAACTTTATAGCTGCTCCCATCCATTGCGGTTTGTTTTACACAGCAAAAAATATACAGTAAAGCTACAGACGTTAAAAGAAAATGCAAAATGAACTGTTAACTTAGTCTGATGCCATTTTTAAATCAGGCAGCTGAAGGCTGCAATCCTGCCTTATGTGGCAATGATACCTGCAACAAGCAGGGGTGAGTCTAAAGGGGGACACGGGGTGTACTAGACCATATTCATTTCAAGGCTTTAGTAACATATTTTGCAGATTTAGATTAATATGAATAAATAATTATATTTATTCAATTATATTAATAAAACAATTCTAAATGTTTTCTGTAGGCCAGTAAAAATATACTGACCTGGGGCAGTTGGTTTTGATACTGAATTAAACTATGTAACACAATGTTTGTCTTTGACAAGCAAGTGTTACTTTCTGTTTTTACAGTAAAACAATAGAAAATGTCCATTATTCCTGTCAAACTTTGCTTTTGTGGATTTTAGAATGATTTTTTTTGCCCCTAATAGCTAAATTTCTAATTTAATATTTGAATAAAAATGGTGCAACATTTGAGAACCACTAGTAAGTGGCATTATATGGGAAAGTGGCAAATGTTATAAAAATCATCATCCGAACCACAAAAGCAAAGTTTTGATATCAAAAATATATTTTAGTTTATGTACATGTACAGAACTAGAAACACGGTTTCAACCCACAGACAAATGTGCAAATTTGTTGCCTACTGTTGTTATTATTAACATTAATTATTAACATCTACAGCCTCAGAACATCTGTTTTCTGCAGCAGGAAACATTGCATCAAAGTACAGGACAAATATCAGCCCTGAGAACAGTGATATGCTAGCTTTTCTTCATTGCAGCCTATAAAGGATTGCACAGATACACACACAAAACACATGGAAACAAAGGTGGGTAGTGGTGGTGGTGGTGGGAGACTCTTCTTCCTATGGTCCCTCAGGAAAACTGTGCTCCCATTAAAACTCCTCACCAACTTCTACCAATGCACAATAGAAAGTGTCCTGCAGTGGATCATCAAGACTCCATCAAAGCTCACTGGTGCCCCTCTCCTATCTCTGGACCAAATTCACTCTGCCCGGATGAGAAAAAGAGCTGTAAAAATCAGGTCATACACACACCCTGGACCATGTCTTTTTGGCACCCTTCCCTCTGGCAGGCTCAGGGTCATGAGGGCACTGACAAAGACTTAAGAACAGTTTCTTCCACAGAGCCGTAAAAGCTCTGCTGTAAGCCAGAGCATGGCCTTTGCATTTCACACTCCTCTATGGACAGTACTACTTCATTTCTGGTTGCATTTATATTTATATTCATTGTTATTTTCTTGTTTCTGTTTGCTCTTGTATATATTTCTATTTATTATTTGTACAATTTATAGCCTTTTCATATTTATATGTTGTAGCCAATGAAAGAGAGCTGTCAAACACATTTCATTGCATAAAAAAATGTGCAATGAAAATAAAGAATTTCTAATTTCGAACAATTTCATGTTTCCAACTTTTGTGGGAAGTTTGGGGATGGCCTCTACCTGTTCCAATATGACTGCGCACCAGTGCACAAAGCAAGGTCCATAAATACATGGATGAGTGAGTTTGATGTAGAAGAATTTATCTGGCCTGCACAGAGTCCAGACCTTAACCTGACAGAACACCTTTGGGATGAATTAGAGTAGCGACTCTGAGCCAGACCATCTCGTCACACATCAGACTGGCGACCTGTCCAGGGTGTACCCCACCTCTCGCCCTATGTCAGCTGGGACAGGCTCCAGCCCCCCCGCGACCCTGAAAAGGAGAGACGGAAGCGAATGGATGGATGGATGGGTTAAGCATGAGATGCCACTCAAGCTGAAGGCAGACAAGCAATATATTCATGTTTATTAATATTCGCATATATCTTCTGAAATAAATGGAGGACTGACAACAATCAGTTGCTTGTTTGCTGGGGACACTCAGCTTTCATACTAAATTTGCTTCTTTCCAGTTTGCTGTTAAATAAGATTTTATTAAAAGAAGACTTCAAGCAATACACACACACAGTATATAAACATTTATAATTTATGCACTGCATATCTTATAAACCTGACAAACATTTAAAACAAAAAACAAAAAAACACAAACTAGGACCCAGTAAGAATTTGGTGCACTTATGAGGGCAAACTCAATATCTCTCATTCAGTGAACTGCTGTGTGCCAGTTACAGGTTTTGACTTAAAATATAGAAATTTAAGAACACTTGTCTAGAATATGTACAGGATTACAGTAGCACAATTAATGTCAAACGTGTGCCAAAGTTTGTCTGATTCTCAGTCTGTGTGTATAATCAGTTTGTATACCAAAGAAATACTCAGAAAAACTAAGATTATTGCATTAACAGATCTGTAAATGTCATTCATTCAAGTCCAAAGTTACAGCTCACACAGGCCTTTCGGTTTTTATGTGTGATTGTTGCTGAACTTCTGTCGTGGAAGACCGACATTAAAACGGGCGTATGCTTTGCAATTCATGACTTTTGACTCGTGGACTTCAACACTAACAAATCTTTTTATGCATGTTTAAAGATTTACGGATGTTTAATGGTTCCTTTAAACATTCACAAATCTGACTATACACATGCACACAAAATGAGGCAGGAATAAACTGTTCTGCTAAAATAAAAGCTCCACATAACAGCTTTTTAAAGAGAAGCAGATTTACTTAAAACAGACTGAAAGGCCTATTACTGCACTGAATTTTACTGCTTCAGTTTTGTTTGCCCAGCACAAATCTTATTGTATTATTTCAATAACATATCACTTGTTAATTGTTGAGTTTATATTGATGAGGGTTAAAGCAAAAAAAAGAACTGAAAAAAGAAAAACAAAACAAAACACAACTCCCCCCCACCCTCTCTCAGAATTCTGAAAACTCATGACCAAAAGACACTTTTTTCAATTACCCTAGTCCTCTTCGGTAAGTTTCAAACAGGCTGGTAGGCTGTTTAAGATTCAGAGCCAACTTAACAGTTTCCTCAATTTTTAGCATTTCTGCTGAACTAAGCTAACCAAACTATCTCTGCAACGATAACTCAACATGCACACAGCGCATGCACCTTTAGGTCAGTCTTTATATAATGTAAACATTTAACACTTTATTAAAGGCACTGTTTGATGAGCTAACTGAAACTGTACCTCATGTCTGCCCTTCATTTGTCATTTTTGTTGGTAGAGGGACTGTCAAAGCCGCTGTCCTGTTGGCGCTGTCTCAACTCAGAGAAACAAGGCCTTGGCCAGACTCCCTGTTCCTTGTCACATTCAGAGCCAGGTGTAGGCTCTCTGTGCATACTCCTCTTTGCATGCGCAAATGTCTCGGTGTGGGGTGTATTCTTGACAATTTCATTATAAACAGTGAGGTCAGAATCATTGGGGCTCAGGCGGCGAAACTCTCCAATATTGCTGGCTGGTACAGAAGACACAGAGAAGGGTATCACTGGTTCTACTTTCTTTCCTGAGTAAGACAGTCTGGGGACTTGGAAGTCTGTGTCAGAGTCAGCACTAGTCATGCTCCACTCTGTCCGTTTATCATCCCTAACATGAGCCTCCTGGACGAGGACAGGTTTGCTCTGATTCTCTGACTCTGGGTGGGTTTCAGCTTTCCTCGAATCACCTCCCTGCATGTAGATCTCCCTGATTTTACACCTTAAAGAAACATTGGGGTAATCCATGTGGGATGGAGAAGCCATCTGATGAAAGGGTTTGTAAGAGGGTTGGTTGGTGTAAGCAATTTGGGACTTCATCCCTACATCCACTGAGGTCTCCTCCTTCCTTGATGCAGGAATGTCCAGGTGGCTTAAAAGTTTAGTTTTCCCATCTGTGGTTGATTTGTGTTCTGAATCAGCACAAGTCATTTCCTTTTGGGTTCTGTCCTCTGGCCTGAAGTCAGGAAGCTCAGTAAGGGTTGACAGTTTCTTAGTGAAACCTGCATTTCTACCTGGAGGGCAGTCAGCGGTGGACACGGCTGTCGAACAACCTGTCAATGCAAAACACAGAAGCAAACCACATTGACATACAGGGGGGAAAAAAAGACACAATAAAGCAGTTTAGTCCAATAGTACTCACTTGGTAAACTGTGGTTCTTTCCCGATTTACCTTTGATAGGTGTCTCCAGCACTTTGGCCTTGGCTGCCAGCTTGCTTGCAGCATTCATTATTTTCTTTTCAGCACTGCAGAAGACAGGAAAATCAGTGCAATTAGCCAGTGGAGCCATGATGAAGCAAGCAAACAAGTTTAGGATAATTATGGCCTCTTACTCTGCACTCGTTCCTCCATCCTCCAGTAACTCCTGCAAACAGGTCAGATAAGAGCATCGCATCTCCCTGGCAGTTTCCTGCCTCTCCTTCTGCACCACTCTGCGGATCATCTTGGATGCACGCTCTTGACTTTCCTGAACGTAACGCACCATGTCTCCTGAAACCAAAAAGGTAATCTGTTTTATTTACAGGTACACCAAGGAAGGAATTTGGCACAAAATGTGATACATGTATACAATTTGTCCAGCCGGACTAACACCAACCTCTCATATTTTCTGCAGCCATCAGGTACTGCTGCTTTATCTCTTCCAGGCATGGCTGAAGATTTTGATGCTGACCAAAATTTCTGCAAACAAAATAATCAACAATTAGTTTCCTGAGTAAATATGTATTTTTTTTAGACTTTAACTGCATAGTTCAGAAACTATCCAACTGTTAACATATGGGACAGTCCTTGTCCCTTTTTGCTCTTTCCTTATATGACTAATCTCAAGACATTAAACTTTATTCCATCCATCCATTCACTTCTGCTTATCCTGTTTACGGTCGTGGGGGGCTGGAGCCTTTCCCAGCTGACATAGGGCGAGGGGCAGGGCACACCCTGGACAGGTCGCCAGCCTGTCGCAGGGCCAACACAGAGACAGACAACCATTCACACTCAAATTCATGCTGTCATTCACACCTATGGGCAATTTAGTGTAGCCAATTAACTTAACCCCAGTAAGTGCATGTCTTTGGACTGTGGATTGAAACCAGAGTACCTGGCGAAAACCCACGCAGAGACGGGGAGAACATGCAAGCTCCACAGAGAGAGAGAGAGAAGCCCGGGCCAAGGTGAAATCGAACCTAGGCCTTCCAGATGGTATTCTAACTGTGAGGCAGCAGTGCTAACCACTGCCACCACACCACCATGCTGCCCGATAGATAAAATGGGAGAAGCTTGTTGAGTGGTCTAATTGAACGTGTAGCTCAGAAATGTATTTGTTTGTGAAGCCATTTGTTTTTGACACAATGAAATGCAGTAAGGCAACAGTATACAACAATATTCAATTGTACTTTAAACTAAAGGTAAGAATACAAAGTACAAACCCTGAGGATTCTTTGGCTCTCTTCACTTCCTCCAACTGTTGAAGATGTTCCTCCTTTACTATTTTCAAGCTGCTTTCATGCTCATCTGCAATAGACAGCATGTATCCCCATCAGCACAGTGCCAGCTCATAAAAAAAATATTTACAGAAGCATTTTAAATGCACTACCTTTAAGATGCTGCATGGCAGTTTTGTGCTCTCTAACACTGTGCTGCAGGTGGCGACAGGTTTTCTCCAAATGTCTCTGGAGCTCTTGGTTCTTCTTCTGCAGCTTACTTAGAGTTTCACTGCACTCCTTTCTGCAATGAGTTTGTTCCCTCCGCTGGGATAAGACAGCTGAAAATAAAAGACAATGGCATGTAAACTACTGATAACCACTATTGCTGCATTCAATGAATAGAGCAAATAATTTTGATATCCAAGTAGAAAGTTTTCATAATATCTTGTTAGGAGAGAAGAGTACATTGCACACTTTGCATTTTCTTGATTTCTCTTGCATGCAGTTCCTGTGTTTCCTTTAACGCACGGCTCAGATTCTCTTCACTCATCTGTGGGAGCAAAAATTAAACCTTAAGAAGGGAAAACAAGTTTCCACATAAAAGACACAACCTGTAAAAAGCAATTAACTGCTGTACAATACATTCATGGCAGTACTTCAAATAAAAAAAAAACATTTGAAAAGAATTGAGTGTAGATTTCTTACTTGTCTTTGGTCACTCTAGTGTTTACCTTTTGCAGAGTCATTAAATTAAATCAATTCATTAATCATTTATTTCATTTTTAGAAATTTAGAAACTCACGGTTTTCCACTCCTTCTTAGCCTGGGCTACTGCTCTTTTGACCATGTCTCTGCATGAAGATTGGATGATGCGTGTTATTGTAGCCACCGATTTTCCCCCACTGGTCCTCTGAGTGTCTTCAATACCCTGGTGATCTGTTTTAGTATCCCTGAAAAGCTGGGCCTGGACTTCTGCTAGCACTGTCTGAAGCTCTGCTTGTAATTCATCTCTCATCTGCTGTCTCTCAATCAGCTCCTTCTCTGCATGCTGGCATTTCCACTCCTCCTCTCGAGCCCTCACAGTTTGCTGAAGCTTGGCCTCCATCTGCAGGAGCAGCTCCTTTTTCTGGAGATCAGCATCCTCTCTGGCTTTGTGCACAGTCTGCTCCAGCTTTCGGCACTGCTCTTGCAGCTTGGCTTGGTATACCTGCTCGCTTTGGGCCTGGATGATGGCCATCTCCTGCTGTTTGTCTCTGTTCCAGGCTGCTCTTGCTGCAGCCAGCTCTGCTTTCCTTAAGGCAGCTTGCTCTCTGGTCACTTGCTCCAGTTGGTTCTGGAGAGCTGCCACTTCCTCTTGCAGCTCCTCCATCTTTTGTACCCCAGAGCTGTTCTCATCCTGCTGGTTCTTGTGCTTCCCACACCCTTGCTCTTGTGCTTCCTTTAGGGCTTGAGACACCTAAAACATTTAAATAAATTTAAAAAAACAAAAACAAAAAAACAATGGCAGCAAATCATAAAGATAAAAACAATTTCTTACCTGCTGGTCTCTGTGTTTTTCTTGCAGTTGTTCCCATTTCTCCTTCTCTATTAGGAGAGCGGCTTGGTATTCTGGCAATGAAGTCAGATCCTCAATCCAGCGATTATAGGCTCTGGTTACTGCACCTTCCACCTGAAACATAACACATTTTTGTCCCCTCACTGACACCAAATAATGGAACCATAATTTCAAAAAAGCTAGTGTGCAAAGAGAAATAAAAATCTCATATTTACATATACAATATTTATATAGGTGAAAAATAGCAGCTCCATAGTGTAGGGGTTTACACATTTGCCTAAGAAGCAAGAGTTCTAAGGTTTTTTTTGATCTGGTGATAAAAAACGTACATTAAAGCTCACTGTCTAAGGGAAAAATGGAAATTTCTGTACTAAAAGAAATGAAGCTGACATGTAATTTCCTGCACTCTAATTTTTCTGCATTAATTTCTCAGAAATGTTTAGTCAGGGCAATGCAAGTGTTCTTAACAGTGACTGCAAAGTATCCTGTCAATACCATACTTCGTGATATAAGAGATTAAAGGTACCCTATATTACTAGCCAAATGGATGATCCACAAGGCAGGAAAATCCATTACTCATCTTTTTCTTAGACAGAAACCAGAGTCTGGTAATTTGATTTAAGTCCAAAGCAACTTTCAATGCATGGTTGAGAGCATCATACCAACATGCATCACTGTGTGAAACTGTTCTGTTACAGACAGAAAGGCTCTGCAGAGGGTGGTCAAGGCTGCAAAGAAGATCACCTGCAGCACCTTTGCGACTCTTGAGCATATCTATATGAGCCGAGGCAGGAGCAGGGCTGCCAGCATAATCGAGTGTCCCACTCACCCCACCCACGGACTGTTCTCCCCAATCCCCTCAGGTCGTAGACTACACTGCATCAGAGTCAGCTCAACTAGGCTGCGAAACGGTTTCAATCCAACGCTGTTAGACTCAGAAACTCTTCTTCTCACTGACAATATTCGCGTGTAATAAAACCACTGTGCAATACAGCATCACATACTGAGTGCCACATAACAATATGATGTGCAACAACAACCTGAACTGCTGAGGTACTAGACCACTTTTTTCGTTTTCATACATAATTATTCTATTTTCTTAATGTATTCTATTTATTTGTACATGCACACTGAACATAGTTTTTTGCCACTTGCACTGGAGGGACTTCAAAATAAACAAAAATATTTCCCTTTAAATATAATAATTAAAAAACCCCACTGACTTGCTTAGCCATGTCATCCAGGTGTTTCTCCTGTAACTCTCTCTGGACTTGCTTCCTGGTTTCCTCCACAGCTTTTTGTCTGACATTTTCAGCTTCCAGTTGCAGCTGCTGTTTCTGGGCACTGAGCCTGGAGTCCAGCTCCTCGGCAGAAATTGTGAGACTGACTTCATTCTCATCCATCTGACAGCTCGCATCAGCAATCTCTCTGTGCTTCTCTCTCGTAGCTTCCTCCAGCCTCTGGACCCAGGTCTTCTCCATCTGCACAAAACGTAGAATATAAAAAAATAAATATTGCACGGAATCACCATTAGTAAGATGAGGGAGATGGACAGCAATTCTCAAAAGGCATACCTTTTGAAGTTTCTCCCTCCACGCAGCCTCAGCAGATGCTAAATAAGATTTCAATTGCTGCTGGAGCTCAGCCTCTTTCTCTTCAGACCAGCGAGCTTTGAGCTCCACTACTGAGGCCTGATGCTGAGCCTCAAGTTCACATCTCAGTTTCTCCATAGCTGTGCCACTCTCTTCTCTGATCAACACCTCCTCCTTCTCTCTGCTGCATATGCTTTCTTCAAGCAAGTCCTTCTCCTTGCAGACAGATATGTAACATTCTTGTACTGTCAACATCTTATCACTAGCTTCAGCGAGCTGGGTTCTGTGAAGAAAATGAAAAGTGAGCCACAAAAGTTTGAAAACAACATTAGCATGAGGTGCAGGAGACTTACTGCAACTGCTGAACCTGCTGCTGGTGCTGTGCCATCAGCTGCTCTACCTGAGCATCGTGTTCCAGCATGAGCTCTGTTCTGACCCTGTTAACTACATCATCCCTATATTGCTGATGAATCCGCTCAGATCTAAGCAAAAGCAGCACATAGTATAAACATGTGAATACACACAACTCAAGAAAGGAGAGGCAGAGAAACAGTTAAGTGTAGTCTTTTTCACTTCTCAGTTTTACCGCTCAGCAGCTTCTTGCTTTTCTTGGTCGAGCTCCTGAATCATCTCCCTCATTTTGGTGCACAACTCAGAATTGGCAGACTTGAGTTTTTCTTCACTCTCTTTTAGCTCCTTATTCGTCTTTTCTAGCAGCTGCAGTTTGGAGATGAAAACAGTCTTTAGTCAAAAAACTAAAAACACAATCATTCCAATGACAAACTTCAACCAACCTCCACTCGTTCCTGCAAGTGTTTTTTGTCCTCCTGTAATCTCATGAACGCTTTCTTAGAGTCTCCAGTCAGGTCTGCATGTTTCATATGGCCGGTCTCTCTCACCTGGGTAAATCACCATGGTCTGCATCAGTTACTTAACCACAGCCACTTTTAATTCTTTTACAAAATACACTGTTGCTTTATGACAATACATCTTAAATGAGTGGAGAAAAGTAGATATTTTCAAGAGTGCATGCTCACTGAAGAGTTGAGTTTTGCTTCATCTAACTCGATTTGAAGCTCGTTCACTCGACGCTGACACTGCTGGAGCTCCTCTTGCAGCTGACTGATCTTCTGCCGCTTTCCCTTTAAACTACCCAGACAGCGTTGCAGTTCCACTCGCAGCAACCTTAAATTGTCGTCATTGGGCAGCTTAGAGTCCGACAGGTGCGCCAGAGCAGCACTGAGAAAGCAACGGGAAAAATGTGTTTTCAAAGGTTACTCTGAAAAGTTCAGTTCAAGAAGTATTAGGCTATAGCCAGAAAGGATCACAATGTCTGCTCTATATTCAGTGTTACCTTTGAAGCATGCCATTGTTCTTTGTTTTCTTTAACCCTAGATCGACACAGGATTCAGATAGCTGGTTCTCCCAGTCGCTGGTTAGGTCTATCGCAATAACACCATGCTTCACTGCAGACTCATACAGAGCGATCTGCTCCTTCAAATCACCCATATCCTCCTTTAGGGTGAAAATTAAAACACATAAAAAGTTTGAGCAGGTGCTTTGTAAAACAATAAGAGTGGCTGTGTTGTAGACAAACCTGTAAAACTTTGTTCATGTTCTCACTCAGTGCCTTGGCCGACTGTGCCTGCTGTAGTTTGATTTGCATTTGACTCATCTCTTGCACTGAATCTGAAAATAAACAGATAATTAGGCAAAGTCAGTGTGAAAAAGAATAATACAATGTGCAGTCACGTGCATGTGCGCACTTGTCTGCAGCAGCTTGGCACATTGTTGTTGACTCTCCTCAAGACGCTGAGTGAGAGCATTCACCACTCTCGCTCTCTCCAGGTACTCTTCCTCTCTTTGGCGCTCCAACAGCTTCACCTGCTCCTGTAACTTCTGACCAACATCAAGCTGCAAGCAGCAAATCAACAAACACAGGGGTAGGCTCTGACTTAGAGAATAATAATAATAATAATAATCATTTGTCTGTTGCCAAAGTATGCCTTATGGCTAACTTGTTACTTTCTCTACTGCTGACAGACCTGTTCATTCAAAGCCTGAGAAGCTGAGTCTAGTTTCTGCTGCAGGCCTAACAGCGCAGCCTCATGCTGTTCCTTTATGACGGCAAGGTCTCTATCATGTTGTTCCCGTGCTCTGGACAGGGTGTCAGATCGACAAAGCTCCAACATCTGTTGCTTCATGCTGTCTACTGCAGCATCTGCCACCCTCTGCTTCTTCATGTTCTGCAAACAAAATAAAACCACTGCTATATATACATTAAAAGAAGCATTCTTCATTCCAAAGGTTCATTCATCCATCATGTTTCAATAAGCAACAGAGGTAGACTTGCCTTAAACACATTTATATACATTATTTTAGATCATATTTTTAAATCTATAAAACTGAGACAGCTTTTGTCTGCAGTAACTGCATGTTTATTTTTTTGTTTCTTCATTAGTTACAGATAACTATTACATTACAGTCTTAAATTTAGCTTTAAATAACTAAAAATGTACAATAATAACAGTGTGTTTCAGCAAAGAACATACCTCCTGGTCTTTCTCGTTGAGGATCTGTACTTGCTGCTCCATTACCTTGAGCTTGTTTTGCATTTGGACTTCTCTCTCCTTGGCTTCTTCAATCAATCGACTTGCTTCTTTTAAACGTACTGCTAGGCCGTTTTTTTCATCTATTGATAATTTTTAAAAATGACCATCAGTGGCACATTAGCAGAAAGTACTACACCTTCTAACAGCCACAAGGGGGCAGACAATTGACTAAGGAAACTTTCATTTTCTTCTACAAGTCTCAGTGCTATAACCTGACAGCCACCCACCCGTTTGACTTATAATGGTGTAATAACCAAGAAATAAAATAAAAAATAAATAAATTTTACCTATAAAAATAAAAACATATCTCAAAGGAATCAGATGAAGTCAAACACCTTTCAAAATGTTGTCATAAATGTTCAAAGTCTTGAGCTTAATACTAATTCAAAGTTGTAGTGATTTGTTCTCCACAATTTCAATTTTACATTTTTCATATTTGTATAAAATGTACAAACATTAAATTCTAATCCTGAAAGTGTAACAAAATCTTTATAATCATATAACTTACATACATGGCAACAAAGTAAGGTGCACCTAATTTTGAGGGTAAAATTAGGGTTGAACAAACCTTTGACAATTTCAAACTCATGCTCGAGGTATCTCAAGTTACGCCGCGAATCCTCAAGTTTTCGCTCCAAGTTTTTGATTTCCCTCTGTTGAGATTCGTTCAAAATCTGCAGCTGAGCAAGCTGCTCCCTGTCAGCATTTTCTGGAACCAAAATAATTTTCTGTTTAATTACAGTTATTTACCAAGGTGAACACATTGTTGTTTAAACAAGAACAATTCTCAGAATGCTACTCCAGGGTTAATACAGGAATTCTAAAGTTCAATTTACTACCTTTTACTGCCTATTTTTACTACCTCTACAATATTTAGAATCGAGCACCAACCTTTTTGGAGCAGTGGTGGACTGACAGCACTAAGCCATATAAGATGATAGCCCAGCTCTCACTGAAGACAAAACTTTATCCCACTTACTTTCAGGTGTAACTGTGATTTTGTCTTGACTAAGACCTCACATACATTAATATTCAAAACGCTTTTCAAGAAGACTAAGGAAATTTGTTTTTTTAACAATATAAACAAAATGCAATGAAATTCAAGTTTCCCAAGCCTATGATTTATTTTCCAGTAGAATATTGGAATACTGGTTTGCTGCTGAGGTGTGACGGCAATACTTGTGCTTATAGTTGACCTTGAGGTTGCAGCTGCAGTGCTTTGTGTAGCACCAAATAACCAAATAGGAATCTGCGGCTGGTGAATGGTGGATGCTCGGTGTGATTTGATCACGGTCACACCGTTCCAGGTCAAATTTATATCTTTTCTGCACACTTTACAAAACACCTCTCAATCATTCCCCATGACCG